>LQRL01056125.1:2968-13405 GCA_001703475.1 Hydroides elegans
GCTCAACTTTGTCAACAGAAGGATATCCGGCCGATCGCATGACCACCGTCGATAGTCTGGCACTTCGCTCAACGCTCGACTTTGTCAACAGAAGGATATCCGGCCGATCGCTTGACCACCGTCGATAGTCAGGCACTCCGCTCAACGCTTTGCATCCGTGACCAGTTTCGCATCCGGTTGATCGTTTGACAATATCTTCTGCCCGTCGACCTGTCTACCTGTTGAACTATTTACCAAACATACAACCTATAAGGGCCGTATCACTTTATTTTTTAATGTAAACTAGTTTTTTTTTAATATGTTCGGAATTCTAAATCTTAGTTAAATATCATATTTTATTGTGTGCTATTCTCGATTTCGCACTCAAATGGTGCACACTTTCTAATAGTCACCCGAGGTAAAATAACTGCGCTCTTGTGCACGCACTACTTTTTTGCTCGTGCAGTTTCCCCGAGAGTTGATATCAATATAGCCAGTCATGATATGTATTTGATGGTATGGATAATTGTAGAACTACTTATGACATATTTAGGATTCGATAAATTTTAAGCATGCACAGTCACTGTGGCAGTAAGAGAAAAAGAAAACAACACAAATATTTTGAGACAATGATATAATTTGTTCATCAGTGTGGACAGCAAGGGAGTTGATTTACATTTAAATGTTGATACACTTTAGAAGTTTTTTTTTAACCATTTCATAATGATTAAATATAATCAGAATTATTCACCCCTGACACTCAAAATGCTTTTAACAAAAGTATGTTAAATCTAAATGTTGTTAATATATTTTGATATGCTTTCTATGAATGCTTCGTCTCTGTGCTATGGGGCTTTGATAATCCAAAGATCCTAACTGTTTTTAAACTTAACATTTTCTTATTGATAAGGTATATCAGCGAAAGCCTTTTCGTTCGAGTTGGGGTCTACTATCACAAAGATAGTAGCAGTATCCCTATTAGATAGCTTAGGGTGTGTCTACACGGAGCAAACCAACCATAAACCAAACCGTCAAACCACTTAAGGTCTCCCATCGTGCAATAAACATCTACTCATCCTGAACCTTCATAAGGGATTCCCTTATAATACTTGATACGTTAAACTGTTATTGCCGTCGCGACCTTAATGGTTTGACGTTTGGTTTAATGGTTGGTTTGTTCCGTGTAGACACACCCTTAGCAAGAGTACCCAGCGATTTATTCGGTGAAATATCTATTCTTTTCAAATTTTTATCTTGCTGGCATTTTCAAAGAACAGAATAGATCAAATATTGAATTTCGCATTATTTTATTTTCCTGGCATTTAACAAGAATAAAAACGAATATAAAATATGTTTCTTATAGCATAGATAATCTTCGGTTTCAAATAGAAATGACATTAAGGCATAGAAATATAACTGAGATTCACTTTTTCATAGAAGATTTATATAACAAAGCACAAAAAGTAGATTTTATATTCTATACCGAAAAGTAACGTTTTATAATGTAAATGTTTTATTCTGCTGGCAGCTCTGTACAAAGTTGCTGGCACGATATTTTCTTTGTTCCTGGCTGGCAAATTCAGAATAAAATCATTCCATAACTAAAACTAATTATCAGGTTTTAAGAAGTTGAGAGTTCATTTCATGCCAAATGAAGTAAAATTAGACACTTAAAAAAAAATGGCCCGATGGGTACTCCTGCCTTAGCAAACACATATAACTTATTTAATGAAAATACCATATTCTACACGTCCATTTGATTGACTGTTTCGATAAAACTGATTCTTTCCCGCATATACCCTTATTTAATTAATGGAAATATCATATTCTGGAACTTATGAGTACTTTAGTGCTTTTGATAACAAACCGTGTTGATGACACGCTCTAATTTCGCACTATTCATTCACGAGCACAAGCATACGCCTTGGTCCAATTTGCAGCGCCGCAGCCAGCGAATGCAAAAAGCACGTATCGCGATGACGTAACAGCGCGGCCGAGTCACATGACAAAACGAGGACAGCTTCAAAGCGACGTAGGTAGACTAATTTGTTGAATTTGGGACGCAGGCCGGGTTCGCCTAAAAGCTCCAATAATTTGTCTTGGAGGTTGTTGGACCAGAGGCACTGTACGTCGCTGTAAGGATGGAAATAGTTGAGTAGCGCTGAGACGATGAGTTCCGTTTTCACGTGACACAAGTCATGATTAGTTGGTGTTGGTGCTTGTGCGTACAATATAACAGAGAAATCGGGTCGCTCCTTTATATTCAATTTCACAAACTCAATGTTTGTGTTTTCGTCAAATCGCGGGTCATTTCGCCTCGGTAGAGCGTTTTGTTCAGTTGGAGCTGGGTCTTGTGAATCGAGTGTATAAATCTGGGAACGACTTGGCTTTTTGGATCCACTGCAGTTGAGTTTTGATATGAAACGTTTAAGATGTCTCCTTTTTGTTGGAGTATTGTCGGGTTTATTGGATTCAAGAACTGTAGTGTCACTTTTCGAGTTTCGTACAAGCAGATTCTTGTTTGCTCGCTGTTTCAGGTATGCCACCTGGGCTTCTCTCCATTCGCATTTGTCGTATTTGTTTTGTGGTATCTTCGGCATTCGATGTGCATTTTGGTGGGTGATGGGTAAGAATTTCGGAAAATTCTCATGTTTTCCAAAATGTAATCTATCGATGAAATCTGTTTCGCTCGAAATAGAAGGATATTCGCCATCGGACAGTGAACTATCAATTGATGTGTCAGATTCGGTAGTAGGGCGGCATGGCGTCCGTTGATACAAGAAATGAAGCTGAAAGGGCAAGTCACCTCTGTAGCAGATACGTGGTGGAGTGCGCGGGGACAAGGAAGACAGCGTTGCGAAGGAATAGGCGCTTTGATCGGATTTCGCAGTGTAATATGATGACGGGCTTTGTGAGGTAGCGCTAGAGGTATCCATGCTGTGGCACTTTACATAAGAAATAGACTATATATAATATATACAATTGTCTTTTAAGCTATCTTTTAATCAATCACATTAATCAAACCCCGTCTTCTATGATAAAAAGGAAAACCAGATATATTTTTTAATAGTTATTTCTTAAACTAGTTTAATCAATCCCATTAATCAAACATAGTCTTCTATGATGACAAGGGATTTATTTATTTATTTATTGTTCAGTTATTAAATCAACAAACATGTGGTACATAGCAAAATGATACATATACAACTATGTAAATAGTTTAACACAATACAAGTTGATAAAATGACTAAGGATAGCCCATTAAAGCCGGATAGCTTATTTCCAAAGGGATCCTTGCTTACAACTACCGCTGTTGCGCCGAACTAAACATGCATACAATTATTTTGCAAAAAGACCACTGATGAAATAAGTTATAATATTACAGGTTTACAAGCAAGATGTTTATGTTCTTTCCAACTTAAGTCTACATTTTGCAAGGAATTGTTTCATTTTTCTTTTGAACTGAAACATGTTTGTGATTGATTTAATTGCGATTGGCAAATCGTTCCAGTCTTTGATACCATTACAGAAAAACGACTTGGAGGCCATGCCTTGTAACCTTGGAACATAGAAATTTCTAATTTCTAATTTCTAATTTCTAATTCACCATTTCTAATTTTAAACACATGATTGAGACGAATGAATTTTACACGATCAGATATATTAAGTAGACCTAGTGTGTCGAGCTGTGTTTGACCAATATGGGATCTGTTTACTTATGTTGCATATTTCTTTGATTCTTGAAACAATTAAGTTTCTTACTTGCAATAAAGTAATATATGACGTTTTAAAATACCTCTACAATAAAACTGAACAAAACACGCACAAAAATCAATCTCATCCTACCTTTCTGATATGCAATTCAATAAGTAATAAATATATAATTCATGCATAAATTGCCTTCCGTTGATGCATATATTTGATTTGATCTTATTTTATTTGCAAAAAGACATCAAAGATTAGTTCCACGCACAAATGACAGATAAGTTATCTCTAGTAGCAATAGTCACATACCCATTTAGTTGTGACGTAAGAACACAAGGATTGTAACGAATGAGAACCCCATTATGACGTCACAATTGAATAAGAAACCAATTGTTAAACACTGATCACAAAAATACTTATTGTAAACAGTCAAAACACAACAATATATTAATTTGAGAACGAGTATGCTAAAATGATATTTACTAAATGACATTTAAGAAAATATCTGATGTGTGAACTCATTTTACAAAATCCGTATCAAGGACAAACTAATGAAAGTAGACATTCAAATATGAAATAACGTCGACAAAGCTTATTTAAGACATCAAAAACAATGCCAACACAGGAACAATGCATTGAGTAATGTAACCAAAATCAGCCTTGTTGACAAGACTCATAATCCATTAGGAGTCTTTCAAGTGGGGCGCCAAAGCGGCGCCTTGACTTTGTAAGAATAATTTCGAGGGTCTGGATCGGTTCCAGAATGGGACCTGACTCAGGAGTGACAGTCATAAATAATTCACTTCTATAAGGACAGGAGCAAGCCAATAAAAGAACATAAGAAACAGGTTACAAAAAAGTACAATATAATTCATATGAGAATGGAATAGTTGTGTTAAATATATGTTTAAACATTTTAGTTGTATCATTATATTTTTTAATATTTCGACGTTTCCCGATTTTTTAAAATCGATTTTTCTTGACAGCTTTTTGTTTAAGACAGTTGATAATATTTGCTTTTAAAATGAAAATGCTGTTGGTTCATTTATAGACACGTGCCTTTAAATGTATTCATATATTTTTACATTTAACATATTTACAATATTTTTCCAGTTCGTCAAATAAATTTTATAATAAGCTGTGTAAACATAATTAGCATTTGGTTATAAACAAAGGATTTACTCACAATTCGATTCCTATGTATTCACATTTTCTCACGTAGAAGTCTATACACTTTATGTGACGTTGGGTTCCTTTTTCGGTGTCGTTCTCTCAAGTGCCACTCGATACGAAGCGTGTCTTTCTACGAGCTATGGAGCACACTCGCCTTTCTCCCTAGAACCCATACATATTAAGAGATTAATCGTCTTCTCATTGTTTACTCGTTATGTTCACAAAGCGCCCTGTGTCATTCGATTAAATCATTTTTGTATCAAAAGAGGCTCCCATGAATGACAAGAACTTCCTTTGCTTTTTAAGTAAAATTGAGCATAAATTAGTTTTCAATCATTTAGGCATTGATGAATAAACGTCTTAATATAAGGAAATCATTAATAAGAAATATATTCATGTATATTGCTCTCCATATTATGCAGCATTAGGAATACAACAGCAGGTGAGTTTGTTAATTTTATTTTTTTTCTTTTTCAATTATTTCATTTTTATCGAGACACCAACATATCGGTTTTTGTTTTATATGCATTCTTCAATTCTTTTGAATAAATAAATTTAAAATTCACGTTTATTTAATTTAAATAAAAATGTTGCTAAAGGCATACAACAAATACTTGTACAACCAAAAATCATATTTTATATATGATAAATTATACTGCAGTGATTTACGAGGATTGTCTTTTTCGTATCTACCAAAAGGAAAGTGAAAGCACGAATATAAATATTTGATCTGATGAAATATTTAAAAAAGTAGATATCATGATATCTATTAATACTTTAAAAATGTACATGTACAGCAAATATATAGTTTATAACGTGTGATATATGTAAAGGACTGAAAGGTGTTTAAATGAACCTACTCCATATTGATATTCGAATGGGTCACTTAACTCCAGATCGAAGTCATATGGCTATATTGAAACTTGGACACATCGTAAGACACTTTTAACAAGGATTCACGAATATAACTATAGCTATATAAGAGATAATTTATAAAATGCTTTCAATCGAAACATAAAAAAATCACAAACTTCACTTTATCCACAGAACCCTTCATTCGATATTTTGTAAAATACATATTCAATTGAATTAAATAATATTACAATTATGGGGTCAACTACATATAAAAAGTGTGTACCTTTTCAATTCATTCCAGTTGTTAATCAAACACAAATCCTCATAAATTATCCAATCAATCTTATGGTATTTACTTTATTAATGATTTATTTTATTACTTAAATTTCATTATTGTAGTTTAATATTATTTTGTAACTTATTTCTTTGTATTTCTGTAAAAATCATACAAACAGTATAAATTTAAATTTAAAACATTTAAAACATGCATTTCATTGCCCTCATATCATGCAAAGCAACTATTTGCATGGTAACAGTTTAGCAATAATAAATAGAATGCATTATTTCGTCACAATGGATGTGATTGTAGTTACATTGAATGTGTTAACTACTATAAGAATTATGACGCAACAATACAAAACCTAAGAAGTTGCTAACATTTGGTAACTGTTGTACAAAAACACCTCATGGCCCGCTATCTCAAAAAAAATACCAGCCCATTGTACGTACAGGGATGGACATAATTAGAACTGGACTTAATATGGGCGCTCATTTTTAAATTGCAAAATTGCTATCATTTCATGCAAAAAAAAATCGCTTATAAATAATCACACTAATAAACACTAATCTAAAGAATATTTTGGCTATGTTTAAACCATTACACGATTCAAACGCATATTATTTATGTCACGTGGTCCGTTAAACTGTTTTGTTTTCAAAATACGCGTTCTATCATGTAAATTAATACATGCCTGCTGTATTAAGGCAAATATATTATTAGCCCCCAAACGGGGCCTAGGGGCCCGGAGGGGGCTATTAAAACGGGTTGATTTTTTAGACCCAAAAAGTGGCCAAAAAAAATTCCTCAAGGCCTAGCACTTTAACGGTAGCATGTAGCTATAAACATCAGTGGGAGGGAATGTGTGAAAAGTTATAAGGTAGATGCCCGACCCTTTTATGTTTTGATCCTATGAATGATAGGTCTGGAAATGTTGTTTTAAAGTTCGAAATTTTCAACTTTTTTTTTAGGAAATATGACGCAAACAATCAAGGTGTAACAATTATGTTTCGCAACAATGACCAGGAACATTTTGCTTGTGACGCAATTTTTCCATTGTTGCAGTTGCATAACAATGGAATTATTGCGTCACAATACGGTTGTGAAAATTATATCTTTTGTGTTAATTCGAGACAGTTTATAATATTAATAGATCAATTAATAGACGGGAATATATACCATTCAAATTATTATATATCTTGCATAAACTTTGTTTGTGATTAATATAAAGATTAAGATGTTCTTCTAAAGACATATACATTAAAAGTATGTCATAAATAAAAATCAGGTTTTTTTTATAGCCAAAATGAATAGTAAAAAGAATCAATGAAAAATTAACCAATGAAAAATGAGAAAAAAGGAAGAAAATTAAGAAATATAGGGATATGAACATGGAAATCGAAAAAGGGATAGGGAACGGAACGGAAAATGAGGGTGGGGGTTGGGGGCTTTGCCGTCTACGACTGCTTGTTTTTTTTGTAAATAAAGCAGTTTCCGTCGAAAAAATGTTCTGACCATTAAGTTTCTAAAAGTGACAACATGATGTTCCCAAAAGTTCAAGCTAAAAATTCCGCCCATGCAGTTTCTAGATTGATAGTTTCCTAGATATGCACCATGGGCTAAAATGCCCATGGCCACTAAATGGATTATAATTTATTAGATGTAGAATTCTAAATACAATATATTTTTGGCCAATGTCGTACATTTCCGCCAATTTAGGCTGAAACCTATCTAGCTTTGGTCGGAAAGTGATCAACCAGGCATCGAATTAGTGTGTAGCTGTTTCTTAGCATAGTATTACAAATCAACTATGTATCAATTTAAAATGAAACTAGTTTTTGTCCTAGAATCGTGTTTGAAAAATAGTTTGAATCTATGCATTTTCAATGTAAGTTTCCTTTAATCTAGAATAAAATGATATCTGTCTAATTACAATTACAACTGCTGTAAACAGATTTGAATAGCACATAAAGGGTGCGAAATGAATTAAAATGTCATATATTCCTGAAATTTGGAAGTGTAATTTTGTATACTCACGAGTGAATATGAAGTGGCGTCCATAATTGTTCACTGTGAAAACTTTTGAGTCGTTATAATATAGCTATTTCTCTTTTGTATTTAACAGTTTATATATACATTTTTTGTTTAAGTAGCTAAGAATTAGTCTCAATTTGGCAATTTCAAAAATATAATTGGTAAATTTAAACTTACTTGGCAAATTTTGTAACTCATATGCAAATATAAATATAAACCGCTCCTCACCTCCATGACAACTACAATGTAATACTCCCCTTTGTTCTACTTTACAATTTATTTAATTGTAGTTTTTAAATGCCGATATTCTTTGTGACGCAACAATTAAGCTTATTTTATTGCTATTGTTCTTTGAGAATGTTTATGATGTGTTCCCTCATCCTTTTAGAAGCATTTTCTTGGACATTTGAAAATCAAGATAAGATAGGATAATCGTTATTTCCAGACTATGTAAACACTATGCAATATAGTTTCACATTAATAACATATATTACTTAATTCATACAAAAATAATAAATTTTTTTTTTCATAAAATTGACACATAATTGTTTATACATATGTTTCCAAATATTTGAAGTATGATTTACTCGTGTTGCAATTTGTTATTATTATCTTATTTGCTGAATTATTTGGACGTTGCTTAAATTGAAATATTGATCATATGGTGATATGCAATACTCGATTCTTGTATTTCATTTATCAATTTTACCTTTTTCTTTCTTTTTGTTCAGGTTTTCATCATGTGTTGCTCGGCCGAGTCGTGTTGCGTCACCAAATGCCGCTGCATCTGTCTGCGATGTCGTGACTGCGACAGCTGTGGGTGCGGCGGAGATGGTGGGCTGGGAATAGCAGGGGTGGTCACTAACAAGGCAGGTTAGTGGAAATCAGATTAAGCACACTAAAGGTGTAGACACATAGGATGAAACAACCATTTTTAATGGTTGTTTCATTTTTGGAAACAACCATTTTTTGGCGTCTCGGAAAGGAAACAACAAGGAAACAACCATTCAGTTAAATTCTGACCTTGTTGCAATTGCATTTATGCCACTACATTTTGAAGTGTGACGTTTATAATTATTACGTAACATTCACGTTTTCTAACAATTGAAAGACAATTGTATGGTTCTGTTGTCGTCAATTATCGAGTTTTCAATTTATTTGCATGAAGATTTGATATCATATTCACAGTGATTCATTAATAAATGAAAACTTTTTTAATCAGAATACGTGAAAATATAAACGCTTATGTAAATGGTTGTTTCATATGGTTGTTTCATCGTTGTTTCCATGTCACAACGGAAACAAGGTGGAAACAACCATCGAAAATGGTTGTTTCATCCAATGTGTCTACACCTTTAATTTGCCCGATACAAAATTATATCACTTGTTTTTTGTCAAAATGATAATATTTGTAATATTTAAACAATATAAATTTTATCAAAAATATGTATTTTTGTTTCATGTTCCGATAGGCAAACTAATGAAGGGTATGAAGCAGAAGAGTACAAATACTTCGTATCAGCAGCAGGCAAAGGAAGAGGAAGAGAGACCGAGTTATCTTCGCCCGACTCGCAAGGGGTCGGGCACAAAAGCGCTCGTACAAGCTGCCAACCAGGGATGTGCACAGCAATAACGTACTCATATATGCCAAAGCCCGCACTGGTTCACGACAGTTTATTTTATAAATAGGCTGACAGATTCTTAAGTGTAGTCGATCACGAGTAAAATATAGCGCGCTTAGGATTTGATCAATTTATTTTAAAAGGGATATCGGTATTCATATATTCATATATGACCCATTGTGTTCATAATTATTGTAAATATGTTTTCCATTTTTTTATAATATTTTAAGCTCTACTAATAGTGTTATAATTTCATGCGTCGTTTACGAAAGCAGCTCACTAGATGGACATACTGTCTTAGCATTAAAATGAGGAAATTATTTGAATAAATATATGTAAAAATATAGTTCGTTGCCTTCTATGATGTTCCAAGTTGTGTTACCCTAAATGATCGCGTAAATGCCACAAGCGTTGAGAGCCAAGGTTGTAAAAAAGGATTGGAGCGTTAAATCTACTGCATATAAATTATTTCGCGTCATATTTGTTTAAATTTGATGCATTCGCTTTTTATGTATGATATTATGGAATAAAAGAATATGAAAAAAAAAATGTATTTGTCCTTTATTATGCAAAAACATACAATAATAACAAATGAAAACAGCAGAATTATTGCTCTTAATAACTCTTCAAATCGTCCGTCAGCTGATTCGAACTTTTGGATAGCCACTTCAATGTTAAAAGAAATGATTGTCTAAATACACATGGAATCTATAATAGCTTATATTTGAAACAAGTTAATTTCCTATTTGCAAAAAAAAAAAAAAAAAAAAAAAAAAAAAAAAAATTTTTTTT
>LQRL01056126.1:1981-22678 GCA_001703475.1 Hydroides elegans
CATTTTTATAATAAGGTTGTTTATTGATAAGCAAGCTTAAAGGTTGATTTGAAACATTTTACACAAGACAGGTTTTGAAACAAAGCAATTATTGTTCTTGGAACCCCATATAATAAAGATATACTGAGCGTCTCTGTAAACGCAAAGCTTATTTGAATTTTAATACATATATATTAAAAACTATAAGTACTTGAAATACCAACTTTTTTGATAAATTTGTTGGCTTTTCATACGAATGAATATGTCATTTTGATCTTTCAAATATTATCCATTATTCTGTAATGCGACTATGAAGAAGACAAATTAATAAAATCGCACATGAATACAAATGGACGTTTTTTGATGATCATGCATCTTGCCTTTTGAAAATTTCTTATGCTTATAAGATATTCTTTAATATCCGTAAACTATCAATTGTGGGCGGGGACCCGGTAAGTGTTGAAATGGTATTTGCCATCCGCGGGATCGATCGCCGGAATTCGTCCAGAAGGACCGGTCTGATGTCTAGATCAATCGTTGTTATGGACAGTGAAACGAGCTTAAAAACGAGAACCCCGAGCAACATATGTTATCGGTTATGCTCGCCATCATCGATGTCCGGCTGTTTTGTAAAGATAATACTAGGCCACATACAACTATTATGACACTGCTAAGGTTGGTTCGATCAGAATGTTCATGTACGTTTATGGCCCTCGTTCGCTTCGGATTTGAATTGTTTTAGACCAATGGTGTGCTGTCCTTTAATATCTCATAGATATACATTCTTGGAAGCATTCGTCCCAAGAAGGTCACACAGCGATGAATCCATCAAGATACGTTTCTTTTTATATTTGTGATTTTTAAAATTTAGGGTAGTACTTTTTAAGGTAACATTGTGGAATAACATTTAAATGATTGAAATAACATATACACGCGTATGTAAAAAAATCCTGAAGAGTTGATATTTCTAGTACTAATAGTACTGATAGTTAAGGCGCGCGCCCACTGACGAGTACGAGAACGAATACGAATGCGAGACAAAATTTGGACGTTGTTTGCAATGTTTGACAAGTATGTTAGTTAAAGTTATTGGTTGAAAGCCGTATAAAAGAAGGGCACCCCACGACTTAATTTTTAGAAAGTGGTAATTAGAGCATTAAACCAATTGATACATTGAACTATACAATAATTAATCAATTCTAGAAGAGCAATTTTGCAAAATGGTGTTCCTATTGTTGTAGCCAGCTGGTCTCATTGCGCTCATAGAGGCAGCTAGAATCCGGCGAGGAACACCTTTTGTGAAAAGTAGTTTAAATAGTGTTATGTAATACACATTGTTACTATCATTTCTATTTAGAACGCCTAACGCCTTATTATGATTAACAAGAAATTAACATTTTAGATTGAATTGGTTAAAAAAAGAAAGTTATTGAAAAAACTGTTTCATTTATTTTTGTAGCTAGATAGCATTTTTCGAAACTGTGTAGCTAGATCAAATTTTCAAAAGAACCACCTTTTTTCAGGAACACCTCGTGGGGTGCTCTTCTATAAAAGGTATGTGTTGTTTAAATAACAACACACATACTTGTCAAACATTGCAAACAACGTCCCTCGTTTCGCATTCGTATTCGTTCTCGTACTCGTGTCAGTGGGCGCGCGCCTTTATAGTACTAATAGTACTTATAGTTATAGTACTAATAGTACTAATAAAACTTGTACAACTGAAATACGCTTTGCGTTTTCTGTGACGCTCGACAATTATCACTTCATAACCAGGTGGGTAATACACCGATTTCACCAAGGCGCGGGCTATACAATGGTAATGGTTATACACCGATTTCAAATACATAAATAGCTCCATTTTGAGTTTTCATGTAAAACAAAGTTGATTTTTGTTAAGATTAACCGATGCAACCACTATAATAATCGTTGCCATGAAATTGTGCAATATCTTATCGTATTTTATAAGAACCATTAATATACTTCCGTTTTTTGGTTGAAAACTTAGCTCGTTTGCTGCTTATTTTCCGAATTTAAATCTAGGGCGTTCAATGACGACTCTGTAACCTAAGTCTACATCCCACTTAAGCCAATCAGTTTTGACAAAACCTTACAAAATGGTCAGCTTCTGTCGGGAAACGTGTCAAACATTGGTTGGACAGCTATACATATGTCAAAAGAGAAAATGATAAAATATGAACAAATCTCTTCATTATTCTTCATATGCTTTCAATTATAAGATTAAAACGAAAATGTGCAAAAAGCCCGAGTTTCAAAAGTTGTAATGGGAAAATTGCTCAAAAAAATAGAGGAGATATTAAGGGCATAATTAAGTCGTTTTCAGGTCAGTACGATTTCTTAAGAAGCATATTTAAGGCATATCTATTGGATAATAGGGTGAAATATACACTTTGCAGAAAAAGATCAATTTAGGGCGCGGGTAATACACCGGTTCGGGTTATATACCGGGTTTCGAAACATAACTGTTGATATACATCGGGTGTGGGTTATACATCTGGTTGGATTATACACCGGTAATTGCGGTTTTCTCTAAAGAGCGTTATCTATTTATTTTACACTTAGTGATTGTATTCTAGATTCAAAGCTTATTTAGTTGCGAAAATATATTTTAAGCTAATTAAGCAGTTGATTAGACGAGCATAATATACCGTTTTTCTAGACAATGTTATATGTTACACGATACAATATGCATAAGTTTTAATATAAAGCATAATACATTTGGCGCCGCCCTTTCGTAGAAAACGTGTGTCAAGGACGGAAAGAAACACTTATAGGAAAACATAAAATATATATACAGTCAGTACAATAATATTGTTTTGTCACGTTTGAAAAGAATCTCACTTATTTACGCTCTGATTTAAACGTATGAAGTGCCATACCTTTACAACCGGATTTTCGCGTTATAAACATAAGTCTATGTTGCTCATAATCCGTATCGAATACCCTCAATCTTCAAAAAAGTTGAGTTCAGTGATTTCCTGTCTGTTGGTTTCTTTGTCAATACATTCAACTTGAAGCTCTGTTAATCCGAATTTTAGAGTCAACTCCAAATCAGTCTTTTTATCCTCAACTAGGTTTGTTAAAGTCACTGTTCCCATATGTGTGATTCGAGGGTCATCGTCATATATAACCTTGGTTGGGTTGAAATCCATCGCGAAAATGCGGAAGGCAATTCCTGTGTTACCAACCGCTTTAACAAATTCCTTTTTCTTTACCATCCCAGTATTTATTGCTTCACCTTTACCAACCAAGACTGATATCACATCTCTTGCTTTTGCTTCGCCTTCCTTGTTGACGTAGCGTCGTGATATATCGTGAATCGAACTATCGAAATCGGGATTGCTTGCGCAACCGTACGAACACTTAGTTATTCTACCCTTAATTTCTGATGGACTGTGTCCAAATATCACCGCTCCTTTGATGATTGCCAGTTGCGCTTCACTCGGTATCAATACCTTTACACCATTCTTCTCGAAAGCTTCCTTGACTGCCTTTTGTAACAGCAGACATTCACTGAAACCCCCAACCATTAGAATGTACCGAAGTCCACTCATTTTCGATGATTGCATAAGCTCTTTTACGTGGGAGATGATTTGTTCTATCACAGGCTGAAATAGACCTTTCACAGCTTTGTGTTTTATCGTTATCATTCCACTTGAAAACGAAAGCCCTTCCGCTGATTTAAACGCTTTCTCGATTTTCTTGCCACGATTAAGTGATGGATAGAAGTTACCCATTGACCAAGGCATCGCTATACATATTTTCGACTCTCCATCGGGTTTGAAGCCCTTTTTCATCTTCTCGAAATTTGTAAGAAATTGCAACCACTCTTGTGGGTACTTTTGGCGATATTTGTTTAGAAAGTCAGCCCCCAAAGCACTTTCCATTAGCCGTATGAAGTTCTGATCGACCTTTGTTCCTCCCCACGGACCTCCGGAAGCACACAGAATTTCTTTTACCTTTTGATCGAATTCCATCACATGCGCTGTGATATCGATTGTTCCACCTGGTATAAAGAAAACCATATTCAACCATATTGCAATTAACTGGGTTGGGTGGGTTATTAAGCTTATGTAACCATGTGGTTATTAGAAACCTCTACTACCTTTTAACTTTGCTTATTGGTAAACCTTTTTCGTTTGTGCATATTTCAATCTCTCTTGATGGCATTTTAATTATCATGTTTGAAACCGCAAACATGAAAAATATTGAAATAAAGAGGTGATACAAATGTACCATACTGATTTGCGTTTTAGGTTTCCCTGATATTTATGTTTTCTTTTGATTGGATGCAAAGTTATACTCCCAAGATGAATCCGGTCATATAGTATATGTGACACATTAAAAAAAAAACATTCAATTTTGATTACCTCCGCAGTCGAGAACAAGGTATTTTGTTCCAGTGGGGAAAGAAATGCCCTTGTCATCTGAATAGTTGGCCAGATTGAGTCTTCTGCAGCAGAGCGATGCTGCCTCTGGTTCTAATGCTATTATCAGCTTTCTCGAATCCTTTGTAACAATGCAGCCTGCCTACAATCAGACATGTATAAACCATTTTGAGTATGTCTTTCCTACAACATTGATTAGACAACTTTAAGGAAGAATAATCTAAGTATATTCTATGTTAGGAATAGTTGTTATGACATAAAAACACATAAAATCGAAGGGATTAAAGTAATGTAAGTACATATTTTTGTAAGTTGTTGTCATTTTAAAGACCAGCCAATTTGAATATTGGTATGTAATGGCATTGTGTAGGTAGATATGCAACAGGTATTTCTCCAAAGTAGGTCAAACCATGCTAAATCGCGGTATGATTTATTTATTTGTAAATTTAAACGACATCCACTGTTCAGTTGTGTAAAGGGAGTTACCTTATGAAGTGCCTCTCTCATGAATCTCTTGGATGTCTCACTCCAAATGGCTGGGACTGTGATGACCCATTTGATGTTCTCAGTCGCGGGTAAACTGTCGAAACATTCATTATTTGTCCAATCATGCAAATAGGTTACACATCTATGTCATTATAAGATATAATTTTTCTATTCATAGAAAAAGTTATTAACTAAATCATTAGTAACATTGAAGATTGAATAATCACATTAAACAAAACGATCAGTTATAATAATGTTTACTACTCACCTTCCTGTCTCCAGTTTAATTGCATTTAGCATGTGATTCTTGAGATATTTAAGCGCATGCGCAAAAATATCTAATGCGGGTCGTATGGTTCCATCTACTGCCGAGATAGCCGCTTTCGTCCTTACATTCTGTTGACAGCAACGTTAATGGTTAATTCTGTTATTGCCTTGCATGTATCTTAGTGAAAATTATTTTGCATTTTCCTTTTTGTCTATTAATCTTGTTTGTCTGTCATTGGAAGTCTTTAATCAGGACTTTCATTTTTCTTATTTGTTACTAATATTCCAAACTTTGTTTGCACATTAAGTTTAACTCACTATATCAAATTAATATGTTGTTGTCTTACACCTTGTCGATTTTTCCCTTAAATTGTTTAATTAATATTATATAATATTATTTACTTTGGCGATTAATGTAAATGATATAATCTTATTACAATATGAACTAGGTTCTATTATCTTTAATCAATATTAAGGGTCAAGTGAGCTTGACAGAACATTAAGGTATACTACCGAAATAGATGATGATTCAATGTACCAATATTTTAAAGGAACTATAAACTTTACAAATTTATCATTGTCCACATATAAATTATTATTACAGGTGTAATAAAACAGAGAAAATACTAAAACGGACTTAAATCCAACGAAGTAAAGTGATAAGAAACCCATTAGCTGGGCTGAAGTGTTTGATCGATAAAACACTTCGGTTTTGTATAAAAGTTATTCTCATAATAAATTGCATGTATCTACCGAAAGTATATTCTTAGCAGATAAAGACATTAATTTAAACCGCATATAAATTACCTTACCTTTTGGTTATGAAGCATCATTTTGAAGTGACGAAAAAGGAGCAAGTCTGACTCCGGGGTTTCATCATTTTCATCACCACTGCTATCGCTGTCGTCACTTTGAAGAGACTGACTGTACTTTTGTTCAGCATCGAACCCAAAGTCAACAAAACGCCCATCTTTTGTTATCAACACAGATGTCGGGGTCTTGTAAGACTGAAATGTGCAATTATTTTCATTAAATCATTATCATGTATCTAAAAGATATATAAGTTCAGCTTAATTTTAGTTTAGATGGGAGATACATTTATAACGATTTAAACAATAGGTTACCTGAAATCCAAGTGCTGCACCCCAGCTTTTATTTGTTCTGATTTGTTCATGAATCTTCGGATTCCTTTTCGAAGATGTGAAAGAAAACGCATAGCCGCTGAAGGTCGTTCCAAAGTCAATGGCTGCTACAAGCAGACTCTTGTCTGCAGCAGAAGCCATCTTGTCCTGAAACGATAATATTTCTCTTAACGTATATGAGTACTTTTAATATACTGCGGAGATGACCCTTAAAAAATTCACATAATTTAATCCATCCTTTTTAATTGTTTTTAATTGCACAATTGATTACACAAGTATATATCGTTAGCTTACCTAGACCTACATAGGTTTAGGTAAGCGAAATATTCGTAAATTATATCTTGTTGATAATGAGTTTAATACTATTATATAAGTGGCATTAGTAATTACTTCCTTTTTCCTTATTTTTCTTACATCATCATAAAACTGATCATAAAATTGGTCATGTTAGTGATTGCAAATGAAATAATTTTCAATAATGCTTGTACTTATAATTTGCCAATTGGTAAAACTATTTCATGTAATACTGCTTTATTTATATGCGTTAGCCATAATTAAGCAGTTATATTTTATCATAACAATGGGTTTATCAACTATTAGCCTTAAATCATAAATTGAGAGGCTTAGTGCACTAACCTGTTTAATGCAAAAAAAAACATGTTTTTAGTTAACGACACAGTCGATATTTTTGATATGTGGACAAACGTACTTATGAATATTACGGTCATACGATGAACATTCATTGAAAAATATGTTTGAAAACCCTCAAAATACTAACTTAAATCGTGAAATTATCTGTTTTGCATGCACAAAACTTGTCTTTTGCAATAAACTTGGTATTCCCATGCAATTTGCCACACCCACGCAAAGTCAATACGCTTCGTGCACAAACTGTCTTGTGCGATTAACATTTGAAAAAAAACCTATACTTTCTTCATATAAAAAATGTATTAGTGATTCGTGCATAAAATTGTCTTTTGCAATAAACATGTTTTTGTAATGACTATCTTTTGCCTAGAAACTCGTGAAAAGAACAATAAGCTATGACGAATTCTATGACCATTCGGAAAAACAATAAGGGCGAATGTTTCAGTTTTTTATTAATGCAGATACTATTATTTATAATAGCAGATATTTTATAAACAAATCCTTTGAACAAATAACGCCACGAAAATATATATGTGCATATTAATAATCAACACTATTTCAAATGAGCAACAGTCCCTTTATAAAGAACGTATAGAGAAAGAAGGTTAATTACTTTTCTGACGCAATTTATGAATGCAACACCATTTCGCACACAAAAGATTATTCACGCACAAAACTCTCAAATATATAATAAACATTCCAATAATAGTGTACATGCTTCTAATTTTAGCTTATATGTGGCTTTCGTTTTCAGGTAAATCGTACACATGATTATTCATTAAAAGGAAGACCAAGCATTAGAGGAAGATAATATTATCAATACATATTGACTACTGTTTTGCCATATCCCAGTAATTTGCGTTAATATCCGTACACTAAAATTGCGTTTCAAAATAACTTCACACGACTATGTGGCTTCATGTCGGTAAAAGGTCCAAAAAGTACGCGTCATAACGCAATGGTATGAGGAAGAGAAAAAAATAAAAGGTTTTAATTTTTCATATTCAAACAAATGTTTTCAAAGTAAAACAAATTTCAATTCAAACCAAATACAAATATACTTACATAGATTGACATATTTTTGTCAATATGTCACGACTGAATTGCATTTATCAAATCAATTTCAAATATCAAACCCGAGAATGAATATTTTAGTAGTAGGGTCTATACATATGGAAACCCTTTTCCGATTTTCAAAAGGCGGTTTTCAATGTAGTTTTTATGAGAAACACAAAAACGCATTTTTAAGAGCCTATCGCATTTTTCGAATTCCCATAAGAAAAACATACACTACACACCCAAACTACGTTAGGATAAAAAAGCTGGAAAAAGGCTTACCAAATGGCCAGGCCCCAACTTGTATCAAAGCAGCTTAAGCTATATAAACTGTGATTTTGCAACACTCTAGTTCATGGATTCGTTCATGTTACTCACTCCCATAAAACTTCAAACAAGTCACACCAAAACTTCCTTTTTATTAGAAATTGAATTTAATTAGAGTAAATAACCTTAATTTATTTAAATCTAATCAGAATAAAATTGATATACTTACAGCTTCGTATCCAAACACCACTGAAAATGGCGCAGTTGTTGTCGATCCCCTTTTTATAGTATGGATACAGCATTTCTATTTATAGCTTTCATTTGGTTTCGTTATTAGGCGAATGCTCATGTGGTATAAGGTAAGAGAAAGATTGATCCAGTCCTAAATCAATAAGTGTGTTGGTTGTTTTGGTGAACCAGTTTCATTCCGAAGTTGCGCATAATTGACGATTATAATAAAACACCACAAATGCACATTTTTTACACAATCATTTAAAGTTGGTAAAATCTTTTATTTGTTGTAGTTTTAGCATGGCCAAACACCATTTCTACATGGTATGAAAATTGTATGCCAATGTTTAATAATTTGCTGATTGGTCATTTAGATTCGCATTTAAACGATTTATATACTTAAGGACAAAAGTTCTGCACTGTAAAAAGTAAAAATTCATATAAAATCAAGTAGTTGATGGATTTTATTCAAATTTTCACACAAGATGGATTAATATGTTAACAATGATCTCACAAAGTTGCATGTTCTTGTCATAGATAACTCTGTCATAAATAGACATAATATCACACACTCCTGCATTTTCCGATTTCCAGTTTCTAAACCTTTACTTATTCATGATTGCATGTAGCTTGTATGGGTACCACATACGCCTATCAGTTAGCCTATACGTCTTGGCATCGACGTAATCAGTCTGTTGGTCTGATATTATGGTAAACGAACCATCAATCTGCTGGACACATGGGTAATGATATCGCTCTCCCGGTCTTGGGTAGACCCGTTGTCGTGCGTCATTTTGGTACAATAGCAACCGCAAGCGGTCTCTAAACACGACATCGTTTCAGTTTTTATTAGATCAGGATGCTCCGGTGTGACTTTAGGCCAATTGGAGCCGTAAGCGCTGTCTTCGGTTATCACGTACGGGCCAACGAAGGCTTTTCGTAGCCGAACATAATTCTCGCGCAAACGTCATAAAAACCGTTCTTGCGCTTATCCTCGGATTATGCCGACTATCAATTGTCTCTGTTGCCTGTAACACACTTCCAAACCCATTTTGAATGTGTGTGATGCGAATTTCGCGATCCTGATTAGGTGTCGTTACCCGCGGTCTACCGGAATATGGACGATCGCGGGTCAATCTAGTTTCTTCTAAACATCTCACGAGACGTTCAGCTATTGTCTGATGGACGTTTAAATGTCTTGCAACAGCATTTGTAAGGCTCCACCCATAAAGATGCCGTTCGCTCGCTCCCTTTCGTTTTCGGAAAATCGTGGAATCTTTAATCCTGGGTCGCCACCAAATTTTCTTCCTGACATAACCTTTCCCTTTAATATACTGTACAGCGGCATGATTTTCACCGCCATAGACAAAGTGTATATGGCCATAGGGCCCTGAATAGTTTATATCACATTTGATCGAGTATTGACACTTTGATACAGAGTATTGACAAATAAATATATTGAATTGTTGTTTACACTCTGTTAAATATACTTGCAAAATTTCAGAAAAATTGGCCTGAAATAAATTGATTTATTCAAAAAATAAAAATCGAATAAATGGTGCATCTTTTTTGTCCTTAAGTATATTTTCAACTTTTGCAAGCAATTTAGAAACGCTAGATCTCTATGAAATGTCCAGGTAAAAATGCTTTTGTTCTCCCTATGTTCCTTTCTCATGATATCAAATACAAAAAAAAATACAATATATTTTTGATGAGACATTATGGAAAACAGTAAAAAATATCTTAGGAATAAGTGTTTGGAAAAAAAACATGGCTTAACTATTTGGTAGTTAAACTAGTATTTCTAAACTTCACAACTCATCTCAACTTCAAACAGGACTATGTCAACTCCACGGTGTCATAGAGTCCAAAAGGGTGCACCCCATTCCGTGCCCCCACTACTCTTAGTGATGACTCCTCTTGATCTCCCCTCCTTGACACCCAAGCCCCTCCCTCGCAACCTCCGACCTCCCAATCCATAACAACACGTGTAATCCCTATCGCTCATTGCCCCTAACGCGGTCCCCTGACTATTACCCATCCAGCAATATGTGGTTCGTTTAAGAATATTAATGACAAATTTGAAGTGTGACGTGTTATAAAGCTTGAACGATAAAAAGTACCAAATTACTTTGTCATATTGAGATATATAGGTTACTGGTGTATATATATTTATATCCCTAACGCGGCCCTCTGACCATTACCCAGGGAACAATAAGATGATAATGCAGGGGATGAATCGGGTCGTGGATGCAGTTGCTGGAACCGATTTGCGTTTTGCAACGAAGCTTTTTTCGTGCTTCCCAATGTATTCCTTATGGACAACTCAAAAACTCTTGATCCTAGCTTTTTATAGTTGGGTTTAAACGTCAATGAAACCATGACTTTTGAGACATGCGATACGTTTTTTTCCAGATAGGAGTTAATTATCCGACCAGCATAACCACGTGGTTTCTATTCGGGGTTAAAAAAACGTTGACCAAACAAGCAATATATTTGATATCGGCTAGTTAATTCGAGATGGACAGAGACACGTAAATAAAGCGTGCCAACAAAATGAACGTTTAAGAACAAAAAAACGTATTGAAAACGTGTACTTTACGTTTTAATGTTTACTGGGACGATGCATTTCCCCCTCTACCCCAAGTGGAAGGTGGTGCCCCCTCAGGATTAAGTGGTGGCAGCAAGGGCAAATGCGCCGTAACAAATTGACCCGCATGCTCAAATTTGGGTGACATTGGTCCCAGCCCCATGACTCGTCAACGGATGTGATAAGGGAGTCAAGCAAAATGTGACATAATGCTGAAAGCGGTTTATGGAGATGTCGTGATTTGATGCGATTTGAGGAAGTCAAACACAATTAAAAATAGCAGACATAAATCAATATAGTGCCTTGAATAAGTTGTTGCATATATAGATTTCAAAATAGTATAATTAAACAAGGTGCAAGAGAGGTAAGGCAAGGAAGCTCAAATTTGGGTGACATTGGCCCCGGCCCCGCCGCTCATCAAATGGAGTCAACGATTGATGAGGGAGTCAAGCATTTTGTGATTAGCCAACAATGTTGCATATTGCTGTGTCCATAACAGTCAAGTAGATTATTGAGAAATCGTGATTTGATGCGAGTTCAGAAAGCCAAACGCACATCGCAGACATTAATTATGCCATACAGTGCCATGAATATGATTTATGTATACACTGTATATATTTTGTTAAAATATCAAGTTCATATTTGATTCATGAAGGTTTATGCCTGCATGCTCCGATTTGGGTTACATCGGTTCCAGTCCCGCCGCTCGTTAAGGGGAGTCAACGATTGATAAGGGAGTCAAGCATTTAATGATTAGCAAAAATGTGACATATTGCTGTGTCCATAAGAGCATGTGGTTTATTGAGATGTCGTGATTTGTTGCGATTTTTGAAGAAAAAAATATAAACACATATGAGAAATAAATATCATATGAACTTTTAGACCGTGGATGCGTTTAATGTTTTTTGTTATGTCTAAACATCACATTCAAGTGAGATGCATGAATGGTTAGACAATCGGTTTTAAGGCATTATGGACCTTTAAAACTAACTTCTAAGTTCTGTTGGATCTCAACAATTCAGTTTGTATAATAAACGTCAAAAACGTTTTTAAAATTAGCGTTTGATTTTAATTTATGGAGAATCTCAGTTCATCTGATAAATTGACAATCTGAATTCTGTCCTTATTTTATACACAATTTATATTCAGAAATCTCGGAGATTCACACAAATAACCCTGTTTTTAGCAATACTATCAACTGCAATCATTAACTTGCATTGGAGACAAATTATGCATGCAAGAAAACATGCCAAAGTCATCTACCGTAAAGCTGTTAAACGACGCCGCGTAAATCCCTACGCGAGCCTAATAAAGACAAAACTGCGTGAAATGACCACGTTTTCCTCGAAACAAGCCTTGTATCTATTGATATACTGGGCGTCTTTATAAATGCCGCGGCAGGCTTTAACATGGTGAATCATTGCAGAATTATGCACTGTCTAATTTAAGGGTGAGACCTTATGTTTTAGTGTTATGGTGTGCAGTTGAGTATTATTATCCGTTAACATGATGGCCAATGTGGCTTATATGGGTCTTGGGTGTGACGCACAAGGCATATCGCACATCGCCCATATTTTGCGGATGACTTGAACCGTTTTTGCTAAATAGTCAAATTCGATATATTCATCTAGACTTTGAATAATCATTTCACATTGTTAGATGTGGTTTTTATTTATTTTTAATTAAAAAAAAAACATTTTAAATAAATATCACCCACAATTGTGGACCACATTGAAGTCGATTCCATTTTAAACAAAAAATCACATGTCCAGTTGAAAGCAAATGAAATAAATTGATATAATTAAACCCGACCTCTTTTAGGTTTTCCATAAACTATTTCTTATATGATTTTCAGATAATCATTATAAAAAATATATATACAAGTTAAATTCAAATATACATGTTATAACAATCTTGATATGTATTTCAATATTGTAAGGCAATAATGGTACATTCAAAAAAATCTCAATGAATTCTATATAGTTGCCACTCATGTCCCATACTAAATGCACTACCTATATTTCCTTAGCCGCACCCGCGCTATTTAGTAGGATGTATAAAGAGGGCTAGTGGCTGTTTAACATGCAAGACCTGAGCATAACCATCTGTTTCTTAAAGCCATCCCTCAATAAAATGCTTATGTGTCATTAACTGCCATGAAATCGAGATTTACTTGCGGAAATAAAGTCCAAGGAAAATGAAGGCTTATTTCTAGAAACGAGTTTTTTTTTCGGGTCAAAACTTGGAAAATACATAATATATATACGTTTAGCAAATTTGATAATGTTTATTCTATGTATCAATATTCTATCTATTAAATTGTTATATTGTGTTAATATAATGAAAATTCGTTATTTAAAAAAATGATCTCAACGTTTTATAACAACAAATCGTTTCACAATTTGTAAGAGTCATCATTGTTTTTTTTTTTTATATTTTAGTTACTATAATTATATTATTTATTATATAATGACAAGTTCTGTCGATTGATAAATGATGTTCGGACACCTAATCTATTTAACTTGTTTCCCTTCGGTTCCTGTATGCTAAATATATTTGCCCGACCCCGGTTTCAATTTTCGTTAATCGGCGTCGGCGTATATGAGGAATAGTTATTAAAAAGGGCCCCAGCTGCATTTATACAAAGATGGAAGTATGTACTAAATTCGATCAAGTCAAATATTTGGACCAAACATCAATATTTTTTTCTAAATACCCTACATCTAACAAATTCATTAGGCGTCGGGCCTTATTTGTAATAATATCGGAATATTTTTATTTTCGATTTGAATGCTAACTAATGAATTGTATTGCACCCTAAGAGCAAATCAGTGAACAACTCTAATCATACCTATTGACTCCATTTTAAAGATATCCGATCATTAAATGTCTCTATAAAATAGTACAAAACATCTTTAACAACCCTCTCATGTACCGACCATAACACCCAAATAGAGATCTTCTAAATAAACTTAAGCAGGCAGGGAACAATTTGTTTTGATTTGCAAGACAAATGTTGAGAGAGCCACAAACGACTTTATTCCAATTACCGTCGACAATAAAGAGGAAAGAGTCAGACAATTGTTGAAATTAATCTCAATTCTTTTGCCTCATCCCCTCTGTGACTTCATTGGGAGCCAGTGGTCACAAAAGTCGTGCTCTTTTTATTGCTCGTGTTCGGGGGTTTGACAAATGGAGGTACGAGTTTTGCTACTTTTATTTTCTGTGGTAGAGATGGGCATAACACCATTTTTCGTAGGTTTGTATGTATCAGTATAGTACTTAAGCTTTATTATGGACCTTATATGATATTAAGATATAAAAATGTATTCGTTTCCTATTACTAAATAATTATTGTCCAAAATGAAAACCTTTCGTTTATCAATAGCTATTAACATTTTTACATTAAAAACTTCTTTGTTTTCAAATCTTCAATTTGATAAATACTTTCGTAGTTTTTAACTAGTTTCTAACATTTTCTCAAGTGAATTTTATTTGCATTTACGATGCAGCGCAAAACAGGCCATCACTCTTCCATCTCCCCCCCCCCTTCGCCTGGTCATTCAATCACCCTTCCCCTGAAGTGAAAGTCATGAGAAAATATAGGGGGTCTCAATTGAGTAATTAGCGTGTTACTTGTCCTTCTGTTTCAATGGATAAGTAATTGTCGTGAATCCTTTAGTTTTGTAGGAGTAAATTATTTCGAGTCAAATGTGCTAAATCATTAGTTTGCAAAACGACTTTAAGACGAGATCAATGATGGATTTATTCTACATGAAATGTTCAGATTTGCCAACTGTGTTTTAAATATGATTGGTTGGTAACAATAGTTAATGCATGCAAGTAGCACAATTGATATAGATTAACAATTCATTGGAACATAACATGAATTGCTTTAAATATTATGCTGGATGATTTCTCCATTTTAAGTGAAAGTTCATATATGAAATGGACTGAATATTCTTATCATAATCGAAGGGCCCCGTGTAGCAATATGTTAAATCGACAAAATATAATTAAAAGTGTCACGTGATTATAGATCCATGTTTTATACCTAAATCATGCAAACAAGTAGATGGGATTGTAATAATTTCAAACTTACTGGCAACTTGCCAATCATTATATAAATGAACAATATTGAATAATTCAATGCCTTTTTTCTCCAAACCTCAACTTCAGACTCAATGTTGCACGGAGCACTTCGATTGTCACAAAGTTAAAAAAATGTATATATAAATATACTCCAACATATCTTTATATGTTTATTTGTCCCTCAGATATGCCGATTTTTTTTTGAAAAAAAAAAACAACACATATTTTCTTTATTACAAAGTTATAATGATAACATATTTATGAACTTGATTCAACAATAAAAAAAATGTATATCTCATATTTGTTTCAACATTCCTCAAACAAAATCGCAACGACCTACTCATTTGACCATTTTACTTTTGTCTCAAACAAGTAAACACTTCCTTATTTATTGGCACTATTGCTTGGGCTGTAAGGTCCTGAGGAGGGCATTTTATCCCATAATTGCCCTTATACTCAGCCAATGAGAAACGAGGCTCTACTCTGCCTTTCCCTAAATGGCTCCATTTCTTAATGGCACAGGAAACGGGAGTTAATAAATGACTTTCGCTGGTTTTCTTACACGAGAAATAGAAACAATACGAACCATCCGAAGATATACATATATAAATGGTGCTCAAACAACTAGAAAAAAAAATCAACAAATTATTTGCAATGATAGAAAAAAAGTTTTAATATTTAAGTTGAAATGGATAATAAATCAACATGTATTTTTGAACAATAAAAATAAAACACTTTCTATTTTCTTTTGTCAGAAAGACAAAAACAAAGTTACTTCAAAATAAAAAAAAAACAATTGGTATGCGTAATTTAAATAATTGGTTTTCATATAAAAACATATGATATTCAATAAAGAACAATATCGTCAAATAACCAATTTAGACAAGCAATAAATACACATATCATGCAAACCGCAATGGATATGCGCGCAGGCCCTTGTGGCGTCATGGCAACACAAATTTCTCCCGTGCGCCCCAGTATCCCCCCACATGGCGTGACGTCACCGACAGGCGCAAACGCAATGACGTCACAGATGCAACGCTCGCTTCCGGCCGTCATGCCCCTGCCGGGAACCATAAGCAACCTGCAGCTTATGCGACAAAGGTAAGTCTAGGTTTTATAATTTAATATTTATAGGTGTGTTTTATCTTGAATGTGTTACGTTAAATCGCACTAGAAAGTGTTTTTTTTTATAATTTGCAAAATGTACATTTAACCGAAAATACTTAAACCAAACTCGATTTTTTTTTCAATTTTGCAATATTCATATAGTGGCGAAAATACGTCAAAGAATTTCCTATTTGTTGGCTTTTATACAAAAGAGTAGTCCATCCCGATAGCATAACCGTTAAGTTTTTGGGGATTTAATTTTGAAATCATAACTTAGTATTATGATCATTAAAGTTAATTATATATTCCTTAATTTTATATTTCGAAATTGATGAATAAATAAATTCGTTAAGATGGAACTTGAGATGTCTTCATAGTGTATTTCTCGGTGTGGTGTATTTTGTAAGCGATATCTTTTGGAATAAATTGTGAATTGTTGTTGTCACCATTAATTATTCTATTTGATATACTCGGTTAATCGAAGACACTTACCTAATAGAGCACGACATAATTAAGATATAAAATATGCAGAACGGGAAGGAAGCCCTAAGATGATACAAACTAATTAAACGGATATCTTGCATAATCTATTCCAGATCACGCAATATGTTGCATACAATAAAAAGAGTAATAATAGCATCTTCGCAGTCAAGAGTGTAGATTTATATTTCGAATTCTAATCAAACAATAATAAGGTCAGCCCGGATAGTTTGAACACAATTGGAGCAGCTTTCAATTATTTTAAACAAGACCACAAAACAATATGGAGGGTGAAAGCACGCGTCAAACCGAGGCTATGATAATTAAAAACACTGATGCAACTAAAGTGTTTAATACGGCAGACGATCCAGTCTATATTTCGGATTAACACTAACATCATTAAAAAAACGACAAGCAATCAAATGATGTTAATATAATATTCGGATCATGTCATACTGCTATTCGTACAATAGAGTGCCGAAAGAAAGCAATTAACTTATATTAAAATTGATTATGCGTAAATATCATGAACTAAAACATCATGAGAGAAAGCGAAACACTTCATACTATTTGTATTTGTTCATAATATATATATATATATATAAATCAAATTACTAATAAAGGGAATATGCTGGAAATTCACACCAAATATTTCATTTATGAAATTGTTTAAATGTATATATATTGCATAAACTTCGAATCGAAAGCTGTTAAACATACCATAAGTTATATATGTTTCGCAGAGCTGTAAAACATGTTTCAGTTTCAAGTTCATTTATAAACATCTAAACTCGTGGGAAATGACACAATGGTTTTATTAAATGACAAATGACACATGAAAAAAAAAACAATCAAATTAATATTTATGTAGTTACATAGTACGTTAAGTATAAAACGTCACTTTTATCCACAGCATGAACCATGAGCGGTTCCGTTTCCCAGCAGCTCCACCCATGGTACGCCCTCACCCAGCATTCCTTTCACCGGCCCTCCCATTTCCCCATCCAAGAGGGGGAATCCCCCACCACGCAACGGGGAATCCCATCATCAATGACGTCAGAGCTGCGCTTCATGGCAACCGTGGCATGGCAACGTTTATGTTTGCGCAAGAGGACCTCGATATGGTTCTCTATGGTTACGCACGCAACAAAACTGCGGGAGAGGGACAGATGCCCGGTCATGCGCTGTCGGGGTTGCGGATAGGAGAACTCAGCTACGGTAAGAATATATGATTTAAATAATCAGTTATAAATATGTTTTCATCTCCAAAACTCGCACACAACTAAGGCTGCGTTCACGCAAACACGAAAGCGCATAAGCAGCTCAAAACCAAAAATCGTTTCCCACATGTACATGCAAAAAGCGCGTTTTCCATCTATACTAGCGTTTTGGCGTGAACGAGGCTCAAGAATGAATTTAATATGAAGTTCGAAAAAAGTTATAATCTGAAACTGATTGCTTTCTAGTTGCTCAAGATGCAGGATTTCATAAATATAGTAATTTGATAAATGATATTCATTCGTCAATTCTTTAATTGTACAATCAGGGCGGCCATTTAATTAATGAACGTTATACTTGCCGTAATTTACATAATCATATTTATGTTATTTAAGGTTGTAATTAAGACAGCGTCTTTAGCTGTTCATCCATATAAGGATCCATACTTAGAGCCGTCTACTTGTATACATGTTATAAATTTATTAACATTGTTTGAATTATTTCAATTATATAATAACTGCAAAGTGACAAAATATACAAAAATATGTCTTAAATTTAGACTTCAGTACATTGATCTAGTTGGAAAATGAATTAAACATTACAGTTTTATATCATTTTTCTCATTTAAAATAACAATGCTCGAATATGGAATTACGCATCAAATCTATTACTCGTGAATTCATTGCGTTTTCTTTTTTTACTAGTAGAAGTTAAACTGCACACCAACGTAAAATTTATGAGAAACTTGTTCTCACACGAAAATAACATAAAGCCGCGATGAGCATCTGTAAGAAACATATGTATTCAAAGAAATATTTCGGGAAAAATAAGTCAGCTATTATAACAACGTAATGTTTCCCTATTTTCTCGTTAAGACCCTAAAATTGGAAGTTCGCACGTTGATTTTCCTGCGGCCATTTTCTCAGGGGTATATGCAAACAACTATGATTATCCTCGCTAATCTGTTATTTTACCATTTGATGTCAAATAGAGAACAATTTGTTGTATGTAATAAAACGAATAATACCCTAAGCATTTCATTATAGGTATTTATTGGGTAATTACATGTTTAAGAAGAAACAAGTTGTAACGGCTATGTTGTGTTTACTCAAGGACTGTATCACTTTCCATTGAGCTGATTATTTCGTTTCTTTTAATCTTTTGGTAGTGTTTTTATAATGAAACAATGCTTAATCGTGGTGAATACAAAAACCTGGGTGGTTATACAAATCAGATGTTATCATTCAATTTTCGGATTGTTAAAGAAGGACCCCTATTAATATAGCATTAAAATGTTTTAACGAACTCGACCCTGCATAAATCCGATATTATCATCTCTTTCTATGATACGATTAGAATTTTATAAGTGGTATATTAATACAAAGCTGCCTCGGGGCTAGATAAATTTCCTCTGATATACATATGTATTTTTCTGTCTGTCCAAAATATGCTTCCAATTTTGAGAGTAATACTTTCATTTATCTTTAATATTTAATTAATTCACTTAATTTTATTGTTGGTTTATTATTCCTTTTATGTTGTACTTGACAAAACCCGTAGACTATTCAATAAAGAATAGTATCGATGGAAAGGCATCCGATGAGCCTAAAACATTTTTTTAGAAATATTTTAGAATAAATACATTTCAATGCACTTTGTCTATAAAATTTCAACACCGAAATACATATAACCATAAATTCACATTTTGTGGTTCCGTTATTTAAAACATTTACCTTAGTAAATATTGAGGCTGTTTTTGAGTTCTGTTTTTGCATTTCGTTTGAATTAATTATCAGTTTAATTAATTGAAGAGCATTCCACGACATAATTTTCAAAAAGTTGTCAAATCAACTTAAATGAACATTACAATTACGAACAACAACAAAATAATGGTTTTTGAACATTTAAATTTTGCAAAAAGGTGTTCCTTTTTTCCAAGCAAGCTGAGCTTTTTCTCCTTTTCTAGCCAGCTTGGAGCAGAAAAGGAACACCTTTTGTGAAAATCGAAATGTTGAATATAACCAAATTACGCTTCATATCTTACAAATTACAGTTTATTAGACAAAAGCAAACAAGTTTAATCAATTTGAAATTAATAATTCTCACTAATTATTGTGAAAATAGAAAAATTATCAAAAAAGGTGTTCCTCAAATTGTCCAAATTTCCAAGCTAGAATGAATTTTCTCAAAATTTCCAAGCCAGCTGGAAATTGATGGGGAACAGCTTTTTTAGGGAACAGCTCGTGATGTGCTCTTCTTAATTGAATATATATGTATTTAGGAAAAATAAGAAATTCTAAAATATATTGGATAGCAATAAACGAGGGCAACGTATTCTTTTCTGTTTGCTCAGATTTCGCAGTAGTTTGTCTTTCTGACGATTCATTTGCGACATATTCAAACAATTATAGCTTAGGAATCCGCCTACTCATCCCGAAATCGCAATTAATCGATGAAGCGTGTCCCTCACTTATCCCATGATTGATTCCACGAGTGGGAGCCAGTCAAACGACACCGAATAGAGTGCATAAGTTACTATCTGGCTGGAGTTCTTAGATGTGAGCGATAATTCAGTGACTGCCCACTTAGAATGGGTCATCCGTACAACGTCGCGTTTGGACATGAGGTATGTCCAGAACTCGAAAATGTTCACGGAGGTTCACCATGTTCACGAGGTTCACGCAATATAAGATTACACACACGGACAAAGACACACACATAC
>LQRL01056149.1:6870-17660 GCA_001703475.1 Hydroides elegans
TTATGTAAATTCTGTATCTATATGAACATATGTAAATTGTGACATTAAATATGCTTATATAAGATTGAAAAGGTGTAAGATTAACGGGTTTTCTTTTAAGATCAAAACAGTAGGCCCTACTTATTTTAGTAGCTTTGCAGCCGGTTTTCTTACATTACAACCTTATAACATGAACAAAACTCATTTTTATGTACATGTATTTTCATAATAAAAGAACAAATATCGCTACTCAAAGCCTAATTTCTAACTATATATGTATTCGGTTTCTGCAAAAAAAAACTTAAACCTATCCAGATAGTGAAACAAAGATTTGTTATTAATAATACACATATGGCTAGTTACAATGTATTTTTTTAAAATGTATCGCAAAAATTCAAGTGACCTTAATCGTATGACTTTCAACCACTGGCGATTTAAAAATGTATATATCGAGGTAAACAAATTCTGATAAAAGAAGCGAATTGCCTTTTCAAGTACAGAAATACCTTCACAACAAAATCTTAATTCAAAACAAGATACTGGAGGTTGAACTCGGGAAAAATAAACAAAATTCTGCCCAAAAGCACAAATCTCCTCGCAATGTGCGCACACGGCTACACCTGTCCGACCAAGCTTCTAACCAATTTTTTTCTTTTTTTTTCGTTTTTTTTTTTAACTATTTATTCTTTTCTTTTTTAACTAAATTTATATTGTATGTTACGTATCGATTCCTACATGGGAGTTGAGTTTTCACGTTAAATGTTGAATTGCTCAACCGACTCTCTAAACATATGAATATATTCGTGTTTTTGAACTATCTGTATGTTTTTAAGTTAAAACTGGTCGTCATCATATGTGTAATGCTTGTTATATTCTATATCAATTTCACCTCTTAATCAAAACGTCCATGTGTGGACCAACAGGGATTGAACAAATTCTTGAAAGCAACACTTACATTCTTATTAGAATGAATGATATAATCATAAGCCTACATCTGTCTTATTCATATTCAACTACATGCTCGACTCAACAGGACCATGTCTGCTTCGTGATTTTTTTAAAGATGAAGAAGCTACTTAGAAGGCAAGCAAACAGGTGAATTTAATTGAGATAGTGAATAGAATCACGTTTGAATAAAGAGAACAATGCTAAATATAGCGCATCGAGATATTATAATCAAACAAAAAAGTTGTCATTTATCAAACTTAACCTGGTGTTAAAATTGCGGTACGTAACGAAACCAATTTGATCTGATAAAGCGAAAGCCCCATAGACCTAACAACCAAATTAAGCCTTTATTTTCATCAACATAAAATCATGTTCATCTGAGTTAAAGATTATGAATATTGTTCGAAAATATTGGTAACATACATCCAACATAAAGATCAATTTCATGATTATACATGAACATTGCAGGGTATCTATCATATTATATTCATTTAGATAACAGCATCTTGGAATCCTATTTGAGTTTCGCTGTGAAGTGCCTTGTATGTGAAGTGAATTTACCCAAGAACCTGTTTAAGATGAATTATGATTTAGCAATCTGATTAGATATGATTTTGACATCTTCAATGCAATAAGTGATATGACAAGCCACAACCTCGGAACTATTTGCTGAGTGGTATTATTATTTGCATGCCCGAGGCCGTAGCATTTGTCAAACCTTAACCCTAAGGACGAATAAATCAGCATTTTCGTTTCAATTGTATATAATATTTTGAGGAAATTAAAATATATATAATCATAGACAAATTAATTAATTAGAAATGCGGGGCTGGACGTTTTATCATTAAGGGGTCATAAGCACTGCACTCTGGCAGCGACGACTCTTTACCAAACCTAAGGCTCTTGCACCGCTTGTCTCATTCACCGTATAATCAGGCTAAGCCCGCATAGTCTTCTTACAAGACCTGAATAAACACAGCGGCGCTGTCAATATTTGTCATCCATAAGAATATGGGTAACGAATTAACTTTATTTGTATAGCTAAGTCGGCGCGCGGGCCTTTCATACAGACCCCCGAGTGTAAACACTCTTACCGCGCAGCCAACTATTTCTGGATCTATACCTTCTTCACAAAAGGGCTAATTTTATGGATCGAGTGTCTGAAACGGGATCATGGCTATTACGGGGACAAGTCGTTTCCATTCAAGGGGTGCATACAAACACATGGTAATCCTCTTCAGATATATTTTATATTTAATATCATAATATGGTGATTTGTAACGTAAAAACTGACGTCTACAACACATTGGACATTAAAGTTTAACAGCCAAACAGCTAAACTTTATGAATCCAAAGCATAATTGCTTACTCAAGTTGTATTTTTGACCGATTACAAACAGTCAGAACTTAAGCTTGGAACCTATCAGTTTTTTACCGACAACCCTTCAATTGCTAATCAACTCGATAGTGACAGCGATCGACTTGGCCAGTAATGGTCACGCGCCATGTATATCGCCTGGGTATCTCGGAATTTGCAGAAATGAGTATGTTGTTTATGAAATCATTTGTACTCTGTCCATAAATAAGGGAAAATCCGACAAATTTAGCCAGATAATGAGAACTTAGTAGGTCGTACAATTCACAACCATACTTGAATAAAGTTTCATACAAAGCTGCTCCTTAATATAGCTCTGCCTTGTTGATTTTTCTAATAAACTTTATTTTTCATTGGAATCAAGTAAAGCCAGATTACGCTTTGGAAAAAAACGTCATTTCGAAAAGCATATGTTTGGTGATCTCATTTAGTGAGATTATGATGATTAGTGAGATTATGAACCAACATAACTCTGGACACATAAATGATTTTCTGATCACTTTTCCATAATGATAAGTTACTACATGTATTTCTATTTTAACGGGACACCTCGTTGTCATAAACCCGATGACCCAAACGCCAAGCCCAAAGACATTGTGCATGAAAGACAAAAAATATATATATAGTCTACCGAGATATGTGATTTTTTAAAAACCTCTATACAAAAAAAAACTTATCAATCTGGCATTAAACAAGTTTTCCTTCCGCAAATGCCTTGTCTCTCGCATTCACAAAATGCATAAAGGTCTTAGCTGCGTCAGTGCTCCCACTCAACTCGATGCCACTTGTTTTGTAAGGTCAGGAACCAGGCGATCGAATTTCCAACATAATCTGGAGGGATTACACTGACAAAGTGCTCAATGAATGCAATAAAAGGTGGCGTTTTATGATCTCTTCACTATATCTTAATAGAACAAAGACACCTCTGATGTCTTTTTATATACAAATGTATTGATAATTATGCCGTTCAAGTATCATCGATAATAACAGTTTGCGATATGTGCAAGAAAATGTTTGTCAACCAAACACGATCCATTGCTGAAACAAACTTCGAGCTGTTTTTACTTTTATGAGTTGTTGATCTATTAAAATTGTCAGTATAAGTTACATAGTTTTTTCCTTCTTCAATACAGATCTGTCGGGATTAATGAGCTATAAGCAAAGAGGGAGCTTTTCTTCATTCGACTAATGAACCGTGCCCTTCTCGAAAATATACCCATTGAATATGTTTGAGCTCAGCACAAATCTAATTTGTATTGTCAATATATTCAAGTCGTCTAATGCTTTTTTTTATATCCATGAAAGGAGTTTTTTTAGACCGGGTCAGTCAAATATAGGTTATGCCGCACCAAGGCAAAGTTACTGAATAAACTCCCTAGTTTACTTTTCATAAGATGATACTTTTGCTATCACTCAACGGCCGTCCCATAAAGCATTTTTATATAAAACTATAATTTAAGATACTACTAGTATATAGGAAATTCTTTGCCCTTGCTGGATAAGGTTTAAATCGAAGGTGTTCTTTCAGCGTAGACCCTACATTTTATATCGAAGGGGTTCTTTCAGCGCAGACCCTACATATTGGTAACGTTTATATATAAACTTGACACGTTGATATTTTGACTTAAGAATAAGTGAGAACAAATGATACTACAAAATTAAAGGAAATACATTTGCGGTCATCGGTAAAACAAATATTGCCACAATACGGACATACTTATGGTTCAGCAGAAACTCCCAATACCTAATAGATTCTTGATTATTCCGACCCGATTTGCTTACCGCGTGTCATCAATGAGGTCTGGCACGGGACTTTCGGCGCGATGACGCTGTGGCGGCGATCCTCCATCTGGATCCTCCGCCTCGTCTTGATCCAGATCCGTCACTTGCATCTTCCCATCCACTTGAGGGGGCGGTTGATACTGACTAGTAGCCTGTTGTTCATAAATGCTTGCTTGGCTAGCGATATGGCTTTGGATTAACTGTGGATCATAGGCCATCCCCGATGGGGTGACGTATGTGTTTGGTCCCAGTGTGTTTTGTGATGATGATGTTTGTGATGTGAGGAATATGCCTGGGATAGTTGGTCCGTACATACTTTCGGGTGATAAGGCATTCGACCTGGGCACGGGGCCCATATTCATGGACGCCTGAACACGTGATGCGAGGTTGCGTTCAACCTCGGCGTCTGTGGCATCTGGGGGCAATAACAAGTCTTTGTGAATACTGTTTGGCGACGGTGCACGTGGTCGCAAAGGTCTCTTAACCATCATAGGACTGTTAGCTACTGCCATTTGATATCCAGGTGGCAGCCGCTTAATATTTTGTGCCCCGCCTTGCATTTGTTGTGACTGAAGTAAACTCTGCAGCGCTGCCCCGCCTGCTAAATTTGACCCTGCTAAATTCTGCCCAAGCTGAGCATTGACATAGCGCGGATACGTCTCCTGTGTGAGCGGCGACCGGTGCACCATAGGGCTACCCGGACGTTCTACGATGAGTCCTTGGCTCGTCATATAATGATAATGCATGGCGGGCGGCGGTCTGTTGTTATTATCGCCCACCGCGTGCATCAACCGCCGCTCAACGTGCGCATACATCAACGTCTCTAATTCACTTAATGACGTCGTCGCCACACCGGACGTCACTGGGAGCCCGGTTTGGGGAAGCCCTGATTGTGGAACACCTGCCATTGAACTGGGAGCATACATGTTATTGTTTTCGTTGCCAAGCGATTGCTGAGATATGTTGCTATTGGTAACCGGGTTGATCGGCATGGTGACGGTGGTTTGGGTCATCTGTGGGACGTTGCCGTTGCCCTGGCGTTGAAGGAGGTTGTGATAGAGGTTGTATTCCATAGCATGCTGTCGTTGTGATTTCTCGGCTTCGTAAATATCCTCGGGATAAATAGCCATCGATTCTCCCATTGTGATATATTTATCCGTTTAATTGGTGATATGGGACGCTTATTGCTCTATCCAATTCTATTTAGAATAGTGCATTGTATCCAAAACAAGCTACTGGCATCTAACTACTTTACGTTTCATATATACTGCCTTTTAAAAGCATAATAAATCCATTACTCTTTGGTTCAAGCTATTCCAACTTGCAAAATGAATTGTTGAAGAGTAAAACTTTCAGCTAAATGTCGACTAAAGTCACTCGACCTTGAATCATTATCCACTACAAACCGAAGTCCCACTGCCATAACTTGATTATAATCCTATTACGTTGAACAAACCGCAATTATTTCCAAATATGATTAAGCTGTCACTCGAATGGCATTTCCATCAATCGATTTTTAACTAAATAGACAGACCTTGAACAACAAAATTGATATTTTCATTGACCTTAACCACAATAATAACATCCTCAATGACAATTCAATTTCGGCATTTAACAATATTTTCCGTTATTGGTTTCAAATGTTAAATTCTGCGCGTTTTCATTCAAATCTGGGATCGGTCTCGAACGCACTTTATTCGGTTATTCATTGATTCAGACTTCAAAATCCGTTCGTGAAGGTTTCTATTTTTTCCTAGAAACAGTTATCAGTTGACTGACATTTGAAACGTTGTAGCAGTTAGTCAAATCACACGAACATTCTGTAAGGTGATACACTGACACTTTTTCCTCTCAAAACAATCACTTTTTATCAAAAACAAATCAAATTGAACACAACGAGATATAATTTCTGCTCGTGTGTGATGGAAACATTTTGTGTTAAATTTCAAAATAAACTTGTTTATATCCGCCTATGGTGGGACAAACATACTGTTGCACTTGAATTCATATGAAAAAGTTAAGTTTCTATAGCGCCTACTTGAATTCACGTAAATACGTTCTTTTTCTCCACAAACGATGGCCACAGTAATCCGAATGGCGCAATAACTCTGCAGCAACGCAACACGGCAATGACTTAGCCCAATGATGAGTTGTGTGGGAACGGCATTTTAATCCGCCGTCATATTAGTCAGCTACTTGGTTGTTTTCCCGTTTACACACAAAAGCGCACCGCTAGATGAATCATGGACCCCAATGAACCTGCAGCTCTCCCTACTGTCACCACACAATGCTGCAGCTAAGCGGTGACGCACCTAGCCTTCAAAGAGCTTTCCCTTTTTGCACCATTTATTCCATCCGTGCTGTGTCCCTATTTTCCGAAGCCATAAGTCATCCAAATTAAACAGATATCAGCACGGATCTGTCAGAGTTGGAGACTGAATGGGGAACGACGGGGTCTTATTATTTCCCTAAACAGAAGGGACGATTCAACGGGATACAGGTTGTCTCCGGTGAACGTGTCTAACGTGACAGGCGGAGCATCGAGGTCTAATTGAAAAGGTGTCGGATTCGCCTGAGATTTGTCAAAGTTACCGGAGTTGTTTGGGAACCTACGTCACACATTGACAACTAAGGAAGCTGCCGGTCGCTGTATTTGTTTAATTTCCAGGAGAGAGATGCGAAATAATCGACGCAATCAATGTATTGATGCGCTATTTAGAGGAGGATTGGCTGCTAGAGAATCAGGCCAATTAATAACGTTGCCTGATTTTGCCTCATCCCAATAATTGTGACTAATGATAACAACCGGATACGACAATACTTCACTTAAATGAATAACTTTCTTTTGTTCATTCAAGATTCTAACTAGTTATCCAAATGAGAAAAATGGTATATGTCACCCTAGAGAAAAACGAGAATAACGGAGTAGGCAGAATCTATAGGCGCACCTGGCACTTAACTTCACCATTTATCCTTACGATTGACCTCGTATCGCCGTGTCAAGGCTTTTCTCAGTTGCAATCTCCGTATGATAATCCGGGTGTCTTAAAATTTGTTTAAATTGTTCAACTTGACCATCAAAACATATAAAATCTAACTGACCCAAAGCACACTGTGTATAAACTTTATATCATAATGTCTTATCTCAAAACCTGAATACAATGTATATTGTGGTTTCATCATGGTAACTACCTTTACTTTTTACGATTTATTGAATAGCTACAATCATCTCTTTCGATCGGCCGCAAGAGTTGCGACTTTATAGAGTGGGATTTATGTTTATATAAATCTGGGTCAGTGCGGTGGTAAACAGCTGCTGTTGTTGTCATATACATCACATAGAACAAACACGGCAGCGCTCGACTAATCATAACCGCGCCATCGCCAAAACAAAGATTCACTTGTAATTGTAGCGCTAGCTGTCAATCGCCATTATATCCGACACGCTGCCGCTACAGAATTGCTTAACTATCCACACATGCCGATTAGCCACACTGATATGAGAATTACTAAAGTGTGTAAATACCCTCAGCCATCACTCATAATTATTGTGAATGTTTTTGGTGATGGTTCATTATCTATAGAATAGTCTCATCGTTTAACTCATTTCTGACTTCCGTCTAATGTTACGGAGCGCTGCACATACACTTTGAGAATCCTCATTTATCTTATCCATCTTAAGCTTTAGTTGGCTACACGACATAACATCCTAAGCTATTTAACATATATTGCCCACAGTTAATTCTGATACAAATCCAAAGAACTCATTTAATTAAGTAGTATTTAGTGAATTTCTGAAATTATTCAATTTATTTTGTAATATGAAAAACCTTACTACTCAGTATATTCCTAAATACTCGAGCGCTACAAATGAAGATGCGCCTGTGTTATCTTTCACATACTGCTAACGAAACTGCTGAAACAACAAAACGATTTTTAAAAGGATCCACACTACGGCTCCCGAGCAGTAGCACACACTCGCGCGATCCATATTATTCCGCCACGGCGCTAATCCTTCAACAACCTTAAACAACGCAACAATCAAAGGCCTTGTGTTGGCCATTGTTTAAAGTGAGAACACTGGGCGCATCAATCGAACCCGCATCGCAGCCGACGATTTACAGGCATACGCATACTCAAACTCCTGCGCAACATATCACAACAAATTGAACGAGACCGTTTGGTCTCGACCATGTGTTACCCTTCTGTTGGCAACGATGTGATATGAGTCTATTCTCAACAGTGAGGTGTGGTTCATATAGGGGAGTTATATTTTTTGGGTATGGTGCAAAATACCAATTGCCAATATTGCATAGTATTACAATGAATATAGACATCCAATGAAACCCCAAAACTAAATAACATTTCTGAGCAAGGTATTAAAAACGGGAACGGCCATAACCAAAATCTAATATTATCATACATTTGCGTTGTCGATCTTGGTAGATCTTGCTTACTGCGTGAATGTGCAAACCGATTCATGATTTGAGCAGACGGACACACATTTTTGAAATTCCATCATAATGGAATCATATTATGATGTATAAGTTCTTTATATGCCTTTGTTTTTTAATATGATTAAGGTTTCGGCCGCACCAGTTCAACAATGAAGTATTTGTGAAACACGAACAGGCCCCAACCGCCCCCAAACTCGAAGGAGTATGGGTTTTTGTAGATTTAAAATATAGTTTATATGAAAACCGCTATTTTTGGCCAATTTGACAACTTCCGGTCGGGTGTTTTTTTACCTAAATGGTCAAAAGGCACATCTACGGACCAAGACATTTCATTTGAGCCTATAACCAAGTCTCTATGACCTTCCGTTCAAAAGTTCTAGCCCGTACAAGCTCAAGTCTTGAAAAACCGCTATTTTGTGCTAATTTGGCCAATTTGACCACTTCCGGTGGGGTGTTTTTGACCGAAATGGTCAAAAGGCACATCTACGGACCAAGACCTTTCATTTGAGCATATAATCAAGTCTCTATGACCTTCCGTTCAAAGTTCTAGCCCGTACAAGCTCACGTCTTGAAAAACCGCTATTTTGGGCTATTTTGGCCAATTTGACCACTTCCGGTTGGGTGTTTTTTGACCGAAATGGTCAAAAGGCACATCTACGGACCAAGACATTTCATTTGAGCCTATAACCAAGTCTCTATGACCTTCCGTTCAAAAGTTCTAGCCCGTAAAAGAAAGCGATGACAGACAGACGGACGGACAGACGGACAGACGGACGGACACCCCAACTCTATAGGCCCCCAACTTTTGGGTTGGGGCCTAAAAATGCATTGCTACGGCCCTGTGTTTCAAATAAGTAGAGCAAGACCAATAAAAGATAAATCCTACATCTTCAACCACATAAAACCGACGTTCACGTTCATAACACCGCTAAATAGAATCCCAATGATCCAGGTGCCTACGTCAGAATCACCGGTGCAAATTCTGCCTCAGTCCAGAGGCTGCGCTTTTCAAGGTGCTTGAAATTGCGGACAACAACCTACTAATTCTACATAAAACCATGAATAGATCAGGATTCAAAAAGTAATTTGGTTATTGATATGAGATAGTGATATTGCAAAGTTTTAAATACAGCAGGCATGGAATTACTATTGCTAGGAGGTAATATAATGGAAATTTTCGAACAAGATTGTCAAGCTTATCATTCGAGACTAAAATGGAGTAAGTATACCAGTTTTTCTAGCGATGTTATGATTCATAATTAAATCCATGACTTGCTTATATATTTCAATTGCGTTTTAAAATGTGTTTGTTCTTTCCAGAATAATTTAAATCAGTCATCAATTATTTAATCCGTTTTTGATATAGCGGCATCAAAACGCGACCAAGAATATCAGGATGAAAGATGCTCTAAAACTCCGTATTAGTTGTTAGACGACCGCCTATAACATGACCCCGTCATCATTTTCATTTCTGGGCCATTGGTAAGTAGCTAACGGAGTCCAATATCAATGCCAGATGAATTCTATGAGCTGAGCTTATGAAGAGAAAAACAACATTCAAGATTCGCCAAATAACACATAGCAAATCGCACTAGAGACTCAAAAGAACATTGTTCAAAAACAAAAGAAAAATTATGTATATCTATAAAAGGACCGAGCATTTGGACAAAAGGACAGTAAATGATACTTGTTTTTCAGTCGGAAAGCTTTCTTCACAATAAAGAGTATCTCTATTATTTGTTGATATGAATTTATATTATTTTTTCTACAAAGTATGCAGGATTCTATATCTTATAAAAAAAACAGTTGAGAATTGGTGTTTCGATAACTTTAATACATGTAATTATAACTGTAATTTTGTTTATTAAATTGTATTTCATTGATACATATCTTATTGATATATATTGTCACCATAACCATTGTGACCAATCTGTTAACTTATTTGCTTAGTCCCGAATTTCATAGCAGAACAGGGGGACCTTGATGTGTAAAATATTATTTCACTCATCTTATGGTGGACCTGCACATTCCTCGCTCGCATTTCGCCAGCCTAACTTACCTAAATGATTCTGGTGAATATTGAAAATGTAATCGAATACCTAGATAACCTATATTGTAAATTACAATTTCCATATGAATGAAGAACTCTGGGACTCCATTCTATTAATATAATAGTAGCCTTACCTGAGAAGATAAACCGATCGCTCGATGGGTGCGAGCTTCTCATCGACAGTTAATCTTGCTAATTC
>LQRL01056160.1:1552-13219 GCA_001703475.1 Hydroides elegans
GAATGAACAACACAATCATTATAATACATTAATGATGGGTAATTAGAACATACATTTGTAAACATGTTTAATGCGAAATCGATGTATTGAAAAAAAACGGCTTCGAAAGCTCCTGACTCTTATAACAAATACTCAACATTTATATGGCGAAAGACACATTTATGCAATATACAGTTCAATTGTTTTCATTATAAAGAAACTATAGGCATTTTACATGTTTGGGAAAGACATAACTTTGCAGGAGTATGGCAAATTGCATGTGAATAATAAATGTATTGCAATGGACTAGTTTGTGAACACAAAACACTAAAATCCACTGTCAAAACCAGTATTTTGAGGATTGGATTTAATAAATGTTCATCGTATGACCTTAATAATATGATATTAGTTGACACATCAAAAATGTTAACTGTGTTGTTAACTTAAAAACAAGTTTTTCGCACTAAACATGTCTATGCTCTAAGTAAATCAAATGAATGATTGCTATTGATATCAACGTAATATATAAACTACATCGCATAAGGGTAAAGACACGCGCTTGCGGCACAGCGATATTCAATAAAGAGAATATAGTAAACCCTGCGATATTGCGATATTAGGGTTTACTATATTTTCTTTATAATATCGCTGTGCCGCAGAAAAATTCCACAAGCGCGTGTCTTTACCTTTAAACAATGTCTTCCGTCGCAATATGCAAATGTGTTTTTTTTTTCTTTCTAAAAACTGCGATTTTGCACTAGACATGTTTGTGCACCAATCAATTGTGAAATTTGAGATTTCCTCTGGAACCACGCGAGAAACTCACTCCATAAGTAAATAATGAGAACATTTTGAAATACATTTAAGCAATAACATAAAGATTGTACTCTGTGAACAGCATTGTGGACACAAAAAGTTAGGGCGCCATGTGTGACTTCATAATCCGGTCAATGTCATTATCCATTGTTCCCGAGACATTTACTAAATATAGATTAAATGAACATATTTGAAAAAACAAAATCATAAAATACTTCTAAACTGGTGATAGGCTAGGTTTGTAACCAAACCAAACGCAGATTAAGAGGGAGATAGGGCGACTTAACATTTATACATTATACTGAAATCTCCATTAGCGCACCCCGTTCTATGCTTATAGAATACCAAAATCACATTCAGCAGTCTGAAACTTAATTCTAGATTCATTTTATCACATGAAAATCGAGAATAGTATTGACAATCGTATTTCGTTTCAATGTAGATAGCTTATATGTACATTTCATGGTTAAACTATTATAACAAAAAATAATATAATTCGGCAAAATATAAAACGGGTTTGAAAAAAGCATGCATCCATAGAAAGTCATAATCTATTTTTCAAGCAGTTGGCGCCCCCAGCCCTTTTATATGACCCAAGCTTGCGTGCCCTAATGGCTTGGGAATTATAAAACAGTCATTATAATAAGCTGCATTTATTTGGTTAAATATGATATATCGTCGTTTACAGGGCCAGGCGCCCCACTATCCGGCCGAGTACCCTCGCTACAGCACAGACAGCTACAGCAAATACTTCCCATCAAAGTAAGTTTTTTTCTGGATAAAAAGATACATTTTTGTACAAGAAGATCAATATATATGAGTTTTTTAGAAAAAATATTGTTTTAAACGTATATGATTTTATACCATGAAAATTATATAATTATTTTAACCCTTCGGTTGTTTTCTCTAAATGCAGATAAAACATCTCCATGCAATGCATAGAAATATTGTTTTCCTTCAATTAATTGGGATGGATTCAACAACCTCTATGTTTCGATTAACATCATTTACATTGATTTAATCCAACATACATAAAACAACAGAGTTGATATTATAGGGATTATAGTTTAAGAAATGTTTAAGAACGAAACCCTAACCGTTTCGATAAAATATATTAATATGCATTCAATTTTCAGTTTTATAATTATCATTTGTAAACAAATTATGAGATCAAATATCAATGATTTCAAGATCATTAGGAACAACTACATTATAATGCGCGTTGCTGTGCATTTTAGCGTTTTTGAAAGTTTCGTTCACCAACAAGCAAAGTTGTCTGCATTTTGATACAGTATTTCTCGCTTTTTTATGGATATAGTGGGGCGGTCATGAATATAAGGGCATAAGTTTAATTTCTTTGTCGAGACTTCAATAGATTCTACCCATAGAATATGTTCATTCACCATGCATAACTACGTGGTACAACGTATAATGGATTGCTTAAAGCATAGTTTGCCGAGAGGGTAGCGCACCCATGCCTGAATGCCCCTTAATTTTGGGACTTTGGCGTACCGCCTTTTACGCATTTGGTTATGTAAAAATAGGCGTGATTGAATAATTTGTTTGACTTATTTACTTCCTTCAAGGAACCCTCTCCATCCTTGATTATTTATATTGAAATAAAATGTACCAAATTCAGTCATGCATCATCCGTTTTAAAGGCCTAAATATGGTAGTTCACGGTCTAGCTGTAAACGTATGGTAATTTTCCAGTCTTAATTGCGAGCAGTTTAATCACTTTTTTGCAAGCATTACACTAAAAAACGGAAAAAAGAACAGTAAATTATGAAAAATGGTAGTATGCCAAAACGAAACTGAATTTCATGCAGTCCTGAACCATGTAATAACCATTGCAGGTTTATGCGAATTAATATATTATATCAGCACTATACTCAAACAACCAAGTATTTGTAGGATCTATATGCTCTATTAAATTAGAAAAGATTTATACGCAAATTCACATATTTGTTCCCAAAATAGTTTTACAGTAGGTCACAATTTATTGGTATACACAAGCAGAATTAACCAATCACGTTTTGCACTTTCTCCACCCAGTTCACGATTTAACCATAAGGCCGCGTTCACGCCAACCGAAAACATAATCATTGCGCTTTTTCGTGCACGTACGCGGTTTTAGATAAATTGTTTAGGTGAAATTGTTCCTAAGTTCATAAGGGTCTCACATCTCTACAACTATGCAGGAATATATTATTATTCATATAATTGAAAAGCAATTAAATAAACAAAATGTTCTCTCTTAATTACGATGTCACGTTTTATTCCAAAATAAACAACGTCTTGCTTCGCCGAAGAAAGGTTAAATATAATGCTATATTGCTGTGAATCATAATTAGGAATATTCACTTTTTGCATAATTAATCAAAACAATTATTGTTTCGAATGTTCATTTAACAAAACTTCGTGCATCTTGAATAATATTACACAACAAGCACAGTTTATTTATCTTGCGGTATTTAGATCCTATTCGATATATTTTTTCATGATTTAACTTGGAGAAATTGGAGCCCCGTTCACAAAAAAAACTATATGTGTGTTTTCATATTTTTATGTTTCAAACACTTTGCTGCTGTAAAAGGGGTAAAAAAATTGTTGGTCGTGACCGTAACAAAATGCTAAGTACCATTTTGAAAAATATATATATATTTCGACAAAATACTTTAACTGACGTTGTGGAAACAATGCCCAAAGAGAAACTAATTTCGCTACGCCGATTCATGCACCGAGATATTTCTATTTCTTGGAGCGATTTTAAATTCCCTGGGTACGGTTTTTTTGGTTGACAGTTATTATTTACCAAATTGAGATTCTATTAGATTTTACTCGTTTCGTTATTTATAGCTTACTCAATATACTTTCAACACTCGCGCCTGCCAAAGGGAACAGCAATGGCCGCCAGCACTGAGAGTTCATTAAATTTTAATATTTTGCGTTTTAACTTATACTAATATGTGCTATGATATTAATAAGTCGTTTTAAAGTCGTTTTAAGCTTTTAAAGTGATGCTAAATTGCTGTGAATCATATATATTATTACACACTAATAGGGTGTTTCCATGAAGCGTTACGTATCCGTTCCGTCTGCAGTCCGTTTATTTTACGGAGCGGGGTGCGTAAAAAACGGACTGCAGACGGAACGGATACCCAACGAATGCATGGAAACACTCTAAAGAAAAATAGTGTGAGCGAAAGCGATGCGTTTGACGTACGTCTGACGTGCAGCGATTCTACGTTTAAAGGAAACACCACTTAATTGCACACGATATTTGTATAATAAACACACCGTTTTTTTTCTAAAGTTATTTTTTGCGAAATTCGTGGATCGTGAATATTAAAAAAACATCAACATAGAAATAGGTAACATCCTGTTTGATATATATTCATTTGATATGGTTTTAACCTGGGGAAAACGGAGCACCCATCCGTGACAAAAAAATATCAATGCATCCTAGTGTGAGAAAGGGTTTACGAACGGGTTGGTCACGATAGTAAAGGGTTTCCCGAGTACATTTTTTTATTCAATTTCGGCAAAATTGTCCCATCAACTAAGCGGAAACAAAACCCAAACTCAAATTATTTTCGCAACGCAATAGAAATGTAGTGAAATTTGCGATTTCTATAACTTCAAGCGACTTTCAAACGTTGATTCGCAGTACTGAGAATAAGTATCAAATAATTTAGTACGGAAACATTGTTATACATCAAGTCGCCATTTAATGTAATAACTGCCTTAATGGAATGCGAGAGAAAAATAATTAGACCTATTCTCTTATCTCATTTTCTAATTTGATGCTTCAATAAAAAGGGTCTTTTGTTGTGTAAAAATTGCACTTAGAGTTTTCCCTTTGTAATTTCTAAGAACTCATTGAATGGTGGGTTATGTAAAAGTAATACTCAACTACCCCTAAACCCGCCCATATCGATTCATTTATACACCAAATACCAGATCCCTTACATTTAACTTTTCTTATTTTCACAACAGTTCCCATCCGTTCTACTTCCTATCATTTTATACAATTCCAATAAATCAAATACCTTATATTCTCCTTCACAGTCCCCGTCGCTACAATGACCGCCAGAGCTGGGGCGCCGAATCAAACGGATCCGAGGGCTACTGGGGCTCCAAAGGAGGAGACCCTCGAGGGCGTGGCGGTGTTTCGAAGTTGGCCATCATCCTAGTTGTTGCTTTAATCGCTCTACTCGTGGTTGCCGGTGTTGTTGTCATTGCTGTTTTTCTGAGTGCCCAAGATGGCGGTAGCGGAAGTGGTGAGTAGTGTGCACGTGGTTATCTTAACGATTTGAATATATTGATGTATATGTATATGCATATGGTAGCAAGGTTGTATAAAGCGACTGTAAAATAATACTCGAGAAGACAGCAATGACGGTTACAAGTGAACATGCGTCTGCGTCCAGAAGCGGAAGTAGTGAGAAGTGTGCACGTGTTTTTTTGTAATTTGAATATTTTGAGATGAATATAGAGGGTCAATATGGTAAAATGTTAAAGCTTTTTCGCGAATGCATATGGGTGGTGGACCGTAGCTTAAACGACAGCAATTGCGTAAGTATAAAAAAAACTTTTGATTATAGTCTTTAAATCAGAAATAGATACATACTATACTAAGTATACGAAAGCGCAACGTTGTATTGTGTAAATGTGTTGTTGCAAAGTATAATGAGCAGACACTTCAACTGAAAAATAATAGCACCACTATAGTATTCTACATTCAGAGATCAATTTATCTAATATGTTTTTTGAAATCATGGTTAACTTTTCAAGAACCGAAGGGGAAGAAAGTGGAATAATTTAAGTGATGTGGCGACATATATGTATGCTAATTAAGATACATCTCGTATGATTTATATAAAACCAATAAGGACGCCCGTGGATTTGTGTCGCTTTACTGCACAATTATTTTATTCCATCTTGATGGAATATATTTAGGGTGGAAATAATATGGTTAAGTGTGTGCCTCGGAAATAGTGTGTGAATAAATCCTCCTTTTTAGTATGTCAATTTAGTATGTCAATTAGAAAAAAATAAGAATAAAAACATAATGAAATAATATCAAGCTTGGCGTCACACTCCAACCGCAAATAAGAAAAACAACGTCTCAAATCATCAAATAAATATTTTAAGGATACAATTTATTTGTAACCGACACTTATTTCGTTGGTTCAAATAGACCAATTTTGCGGCATAGAGCCAAGTCGACCAGCGAGATTTTTTTCCCTTTTTAATAAAGATAAAAAAAACAACACTCGAAAAAAAGATTGTGTGGAATATGTCTGACGCCATTCTCGCTGGACATACTTGCGAATCACCTCTTTAGAGATCGCGACACGAAATTCCATGAGATAAATGTTCTAATTAAATATGAATTCATCGCGAGGTTAAAAAAAATCTAGTCAACCTTATGGTTGTATCGCATTACAGTTATTAAATAAATAGGACCCATCAAGTTTTTCATAAGAAATATAAGGATATAAGTATTATTCAGCCTTTGACATGAAGGGATTAAAAGCGTTTATTTTCTTTTTATGAAGTTTTTTTTATCTACCACTCGAGATTTGGTTAAATAAAAATGTAACTCTTCTTAGTTACAATGTAGGGCATGTGACATTTTTGTATTTAAATATTTTTCTTGCATGATTTTATTGTATATATATTTTTTTTAATATTTTAAATAGACCGTGCACAAACTCACATTTTTATTCAAATATGCATACACAGTTTGTACAAAAATATACATGAGAATAAATCTTGAGACCGACATAGTTCTTGCGAATTTATATCAACGTCTTTGAGTTCACCAAACCCGGATTCCAACATTGTCATAAAGCAATAACATGATTCTCTGGGAAATGGGGTGTATATTGGTGTTTAAGTTAGCGTCAATATATGTAATCAGCGTATGTCAACATTGCCTGAAATGTTTTAGTAAAAAAAGTCAACATACGTTGGTTCACTCAGTGAACTATGAACTAGTCTTGCATGGCAGAATCCTATGAGACTCATGAATGTATATATGTTTCCTCTAATTATCGATTCGTGAAATGAAATTAAAGAAATAAGTAGAAGACGGTCCCACCATATCCAAAATAGAATACACTTGTCACAATGTGCAATCCAGGTAAGATCTGCTGGGGACAACTCTTTGTGTGGATCAGCCGATATGGTGCCTTTCAAGTATTGTTAATCTCGCCTGTATAAGGATGCAAATGGTATGACTGTGTTTTTGTATGATGTCCATACAATATTTTCGTGTGATTTATGAACGATCATAAAATATTCTTTTCAACCAATCTAGTGAACTTTGGTAATAAAAACAGGCATATAAATATTCTTTTTATACAGACATGTTTTAAAAATACAAATAAATAACATTAAAATGCCTATACAGGTTCGATATTCCACCTATAAATAAATAAAATTTATTTTTCTAGTTTTGTAAATAACCGATGTTATCTTATTCTTGCTATTCATATTTATACTATATCCACCAGCCTCTCATTTACGTAAGTTTTCAAGATGCGATTCTGACCTTCAAATTCACCTTGACCTTTTCCCACTTGTCCTAGACTCCAACGAGAGCAGCGAAAATGCCGCTAATACAGGCGACGGCACAACAACAACTAGCACAACAACAACCACCACCACAACCACTACTACAACAACCCAGGCCCCCATTGCCTCGGATGAGACGGGCACGTATACAGTGTCTGGCGAGATCAATTATGAGAATAATGCCAATATGCCGTATACGCCTCAACTCGCTGATTCCACTTCGGCTGTGTTCGCCCAGTACGAGTCGATGGTTTGCAATGATGTGAGTGTTTTGGGAGCGCTAATTGGATGTTAATTGAAATTTAATTGGATAATAATTGACTCATTTTAAGTTTTGTCATTACACTATCAATAATAATAATCTATAAAGATGTTGGGGAACAAGTTTGATGAAGACTTGATGATAATCAGGGTGTACGTTTAAACATAAATTGGTATGGCTCTCACATTCCATAAAAAGTCGTGCGTAATACAATTAACATATCCTAACCCGTAAACATACATTGGGAAATAAGTGCTACAATATATCTATTTCGCAATAGAGTTTTTTCTTTCCCCCTTTTTTGTGCAAGAGGTTTTTGGACTGTTGCAGACTTGCATTAAGGTGTGTCTTGGAAGATTTGTTCTTTATAAAAATGATATGGTAACCTTATTATGATAAATCAGACGTAAATTTATCACGAAATCCTTTTGTGTATTTGCATAATAACTGTTTTGTTCGAATGGAAATATTTAAGGGGCCCAAGGTTGAAGATATTAATGCATGTATATAAATAAAATACATATTTTCATTGAGGGGAAGGTTATCCTGTATTTTGATCATTATCGGTATTAACCGTGTTTAATGTTCAAGGCAAAACCGCCAGATTATCATAAATTATTTCTTTTGAAAGTACCGAACATTATGATGTGCACTGCATCTGTACAATTCCATACCCCCAAATAGTACATGCACCAAATACATAATGAGAAATATGATTAACGCTCCTTTAAAAAGCTAAATGGTGGAATCAAGCTCATCTGCGAAAATTAAACGAAAAAACATGTTTCATTGATATCGCTGTAGATATGTTTATTTTTTTTCCATCGCATCATAATACCTAGTCAAATTTTATAAAACATTACAAAATGAGTTAGATCCTGCATTACATTGCCACGTTTTTTTTTTTCAGATCGATGCGGCGGGTTTCGTCAGCGCAGGCGCAACAGCCACGTGTTCAGTGGAGGAATTCAGGTATGGATCTGAGACAAAATGTCGATGCATAAATTATGTGTTTTGTTTTAGGTATGACATCATATTTTTTTATTTAAAAAAAACGCGTTCATCCTTCGATGTCGAAGCATTTCGGTTTGTAGGACTAATTTGAAGCCTTATGTTATATCAATCCTATGGGATTCATATATAATTTAGTTTTAACATCAGTCATATTCGGAGGCTACAAAATACTTGAGCCATTAATTCAAAATAGATTCTTCAAAAGCTGGAGATGTTAAAATATTATTTTATTCAGACATATATCTAGACAAATATTATCTTGGCCTACAAAAATTCTTGTGAAGCACAAAGATTGATTTACCAAGCATTATCAGTATATTTGATCCAAGCATGAGGCACCTGGGTAAATGCGTCTAGTCCAAAAAAATAGTATCTTAAAAGCATGATATTATGATAATAATCTGGCTGCACTGCATTCATAATTTGCAAAAGGATTATCGGAATTTTTATTTCCCATATGATAAAAGGTCCAAGGACAGTAAATAAGTTAAATCTGTACACTGCATAAAAATCGTTCGCATTATGTTTCACAATAAATATAAGCTAGCATAAATACTTTCAAAATAGAAATGAAATACACACAAACGAATTTCAGCCCCGATTACATTAAATCGTGTTAACTATTAACTAAATTATCGGCGCCTTTTATAATCAACAAAAACAGAAATATGAATTAACTTTCTTTCCATATTACCGTATTAGCAAGGGCAACCAGGGTTATTTATGTGCTTTATAAGTTTTATTTATGTCTTTTTAACAATATCATAAATTGATAATATATTTTATGTATTTATAGGAGCGGTAGCCTGATAATCATTTACATTATTACTGTGATCGACCCTACCCTATCAACCACGGTTGCCTTAGAAACCGCACAACTTCAGGTGACTACGCATATGATTGTATATTGTTTCAGCGGTAAATTCCAGTCTAAGGTTTTTGGGGGGCCTTTATTGAATTTTAATTGATTTATTTAATTTATATCAAATATTCCGTATTCCCCACAATATAGGTGCTTTGAATAGAATGATGGGCACCAATTTAGCAATAATTTACTTGAGATGTATCTGCACGCAGTGTTTAATTCAATCAGCAATCAACCATACCATGTTTCCTTTTCTTCTCATAGATGGCGCAGCATGTCATAGATCAAGTGACCAATGTTTTCGGCGCCCTCGCCAATCTGCCTATGGATGCCGTCTCTTTCGCTAACGGTGAGTTGAATTGAAATCGGCAGCGTCTATTGGTATTCCTGCTATTGGCAACGGGATAATCACGTTTTATTATGTACTATGTCTCTCTCACCTCTAGCCATAATCAGGAATGTATTGATAAGAGATATAAGGGTGTCGGGCGCCAGTATTTTTCGGTATTAAAGGAAGGGGGCGTGACACTTTCCGCGCCTGTGATATGATGTATAATGTTAGTTAAACTGTTTGAAACGATGGGGCCATTAAAATGTATAAATCTTGGAATCACAAAAGCAAGTTTTATAAAATCATATGCACTTAATTCCACTTTTGTTATATTTCAGTTGATATCTGTGCGACGGCGACTCATTGCCAAAACGGAGGATCGTGTCAGGCGAATTCTAACGGAGGTGGATTCGAATGCACATGTACCGACGAATTCAAGGGACCCACCTGTGCCACCAGTGAGTTGAAAATATTATAGTTAGTCGCATTAAAGACACAAGAAGTAAAACGCATATAGCAAAATTTACATGATTCAGGTTGGATTAAGCTCCTAACCAGCTATACGACAAATATGTACTTTACTTCTAATTATTAAGATTTTTCTTTTAAAGAAATTACTTGATTTAGTCCAATACAATTTCTTATTTGTATATGCTATCATACGCAAACACCTACATGTTCCTATCCATAGTTAACAGCGCGTCCTTGCGTACCGACATAATTTTTACGTTAAACATTACTTATTTTCGTTGCACATGCCGTTTTTTTTGTGTTTTCATGGTTAACAGCACGTTCCTGCGTACTGAATTTTCGCACTTAACATACCTCATTTCAGTTGCATAGTCTAACCCTTATATTTTTGTTGTCGTGGTTTCAACAGCTCGTTCCTGCGTGCCCAACCCATGCGAGAACAGCGGAGTTTGCGGCGAACGCAACGATGACACTTCGTCCTATAGCTGCGTGTGTGAAGAAGGATTCATGGGACAGCACTGTCAGATCGGTGAGTTTAAATTTGCACTTTGGATATTTTGATAGTGATTATTATAATAAAAGTAATTGTCGCAGAATGAGTGATTACAAAATCTTGTATTTTTGATATCTTAATTATGGTGTTGATGATAGAATAAATTGTCGTAAATAGAGTGATACCATTTATGGGAATTATGGAACAACAATGCCGGATCTCAGTTTAATTACGCATCGTTTTCAATAAGATGTGACCACATTGATCACACTTACCTAAAACCCACTTAAAGTCGTGGTTCCAATGCCACAAACATATTGTTGGTTTGAAGTGCATAAAAGTCATGCTTCAACGCACATTTAAACCTCCCTTCGAACCTACCTTTAAAACAAATGGGCATATAACCGACAAATACAAGAAACTGGGATAACATGATAATTTTAAAAATACGTAATATGAAATACAAAACTAGAAATAATTTTAATGGTAATGATACACAATGATTATAATGTTAAATTCCCATATATTCCCATGTTTTTATTTTATTATACATTAAATAAGGGTTTGCGAGTGGTTTATTTTAATTATCCAGCTAATTAGATAACAAAATGGAAATTCGCAAGAACTCACTTATCAAGGCCAACCTAATTATTTTGCATTTCATGGTAGAACGCTTCAATAAGGACCCCTTCGCCGTAAATAAAATAACAAAAAAAAAAAGAAAACATATGTCATTTGGTTGCCAAAAAGCTTAGGGTGTGTTTATAATTTTTCCGCTCGCGATTTTTGTGTTTATAATTTTTTCGCTCGCGACAAATCGACGAGGCGATTTTCTTGAAATCAATTAACCT
>LQRL01056160.1:13229-23555 GCA_001703475.1 Hydroides elegans
GACATTTAACCATGTGATCATTCAATCATACCTTGAAATTTCAAATTCAACTTATTATCAAAATAGATAATAAGATGGAATAAAACAGAATAGAACATGTATTCATTGTCTGCCTCCGGAATTAAACAACATATAATATAGATTTATTCATTGATTGTCTCTATTGTCTGTCACTTTATCGAATCGGCCAAATGAGTATCACATAAGCATTATGTTAATTATATACGATTTTATTATTATTTGATAATTTCGTTTTCTTCACTTTTATCGATCAAAGGATTGTTATACAAAAGAACACGGACAACTGTACGCAAACAAAATTTTAAATATGCATTTATTCTACAAAGAAAGCTCTGTATGAGGCAGCATTCTATCAAATTCTATTAAAAAGAAAGGAACGCCGATGGAACATTTCCTTGGCTGTTTTTCCCCCACACATTATTTAGATATTGCTTATCTGAATGCTTTTTCTTTTTTGGTTCGTAAAGTCCAAGTCTTGTTTGTACTAAAATAATTAATTCTTTTTGAAAATTAATTACTTTAATAGTTTTCGTTGCCGAGGTTGTCGTTGCCATATTGACACAATATATAAAAAAATGTAAACATTTAAACATGAAGGTTTTCAATACGATACTACATGTACTTTTATGATAGATTCAATTTGTATTGAAAATGTTCTATAAAGGAATGTTGAGGAATGTGTGAAATACACAAGTAAAGGTATACTTGTAAATTGTCATAAACAATGTGATCCAAATATCATTGTTATCATTTTTGTTATTAATCATTTGACATATACGTTTTAACCAATTATTGAAAGATATTAGAAAATAACTGAATATAGTTAAATAGCAGAGCTGTTGCACAAACTTACCAAAAAATGTGATGTTAATTAAATGTAAAATGTGCTTTAAGTTTGTATGAAAATGCTTAAAAAGGACCTAAACTACGGACCAACAGTTTTAAAAAAGCCAAACAAAGGAAAAACATTGAAAATCGCCTCGCGAAAAAATTATAAACACTTTGTGCGAAAATCAGACAGGCGTTTTATTTTATAAAATCCCGTTTTTATAGCATACAGTTTTAATAAATAAGCAATTAAGCTGCTATATATATCAGTTTACACATAAACTATTAGATAAACCCTGCATTCAGAAAAAATCCCTCACTATCTATTGTTTTTATCGTAAAAAGCAAAAAATGTCAGAATCGCGTTGTCATCTGGTAAAATCGCCGGATTCGAAGAGATTTTCAGACAAAAAGTGCAAAAAAAGTAATTTTTCGAATATATTTCTGATTTTTTTCGAGTTGTAAACAAAAGTCGTTCATATCAACAACATATAGTGCCACTAAAAATAAGTTTTTATGAGAAAATAGCAATTTTATAAGCATTTTAAGGATAAAAAACGCGTTGTGAAAATCGCGAGCAGACCAAAATTATAAACACACCCTTAAACTTCACAATGTAGACTATGACCGAGAAAAAAAAACAGTTTTACCTCTGCGAACCCTTTATTCATGGAGTGGCACAATGTTTAGGATTGGTCTCCTAAAAGTACATCAATTAAAATGTGTAAATAGGGAGAAACCGCCATTTGCACAAATAATATTCTGGGGTTGTTACTCCCTAGTCACAGAGCTTTCTGGTCACTTCGTACTTTTAAAACGTGTTTTACAACTTAGAACTTCTTAGGTTAGTTCGTACTTATGGGTTTATGGCCACTTCGTACCATTTTGGTCACTTTGTACTTTTTTGTTTTTCGTATTTTTCAGAACATCTTCAAACGATCATGGAATCCATTAGATCTATTCCGTCCTGTTAATATACTTAAGGACAAAAGTTTTGCACAGTTAAAAGTAAAATTTCTTATAAAATCAAGTAGTGGATGGATTTTATTCAAATTTTTACACAAGATGAACTTATATGTCTGCAATGATCTCACAAAATTTGATGTTCTTGTCATAGATAACTTTGTCTTAAATAAACGTATAATCACACACACCCGCATTTTCCGATTTCTCGTTTCCAAACCTGAACTAACTCATGATTGAATGTAGCGTGTATTGATATCCCATCCAACGATCAGTGAATCTATACGTAATGGCATCGACGTTATCAATCTGATGGGTTGATAATGAGGTATACGAACCGTCAATCTACTGGACGAAGGGGTATTGATATCGCTCTCCCGGTCTTCGAAAGACCCATTGTCGTGGGTCATTCTGGTACAATAGAAATCCCGAGTGGTCGCTAAACACGACATCGTTTCAGTTTTTATTAGACCAGGACGCCCTCTTGTGATTTTTGGCTCATTCGAGCCGTAAGCGCTGTTTTCGGTTATCACATACGGGACCAACGAAGGCTCTTCGTAGCAGAATATAATTTTCGCGCAAACGTCGTAAAACCATTCTAACGCTCATCCTCGGATTATGCCGACAATGAATTATCCATGCTGTCTGTAACACACTTCTAAACCTTTTTAGAATGAGTGTGAGGCAAATTTCGCGATCCTGATTATGTGTCGTTATTCGCGGTCTACCGGAATACGGACTATCGCGGGTCAATCTGGTTTCTTCTAAACGTCTCAAGAGGCGTTAAACTATTGTTCGATGGACGTTAAAATGCTTTGCAACCGCATTGTGTGGGGCCCCACCCATAAACATCCATATATCTAGTTCCCTTTTGATTCAGGAAAATCGTGGCATCTATAATCTTAGGTCGCCACTAATTTTTCTTCTTGACTTAACCTTCTTCTTTCTTATACTATACATCGACAGGCTTTTTGCCGCCATAGACAAAGTATATATATGACCGCAGGGCCCTGAATAGTATATATCACATTTGATCGAGTATTAACACTTTGATAGAGAGTACGGACAAATAATTATACTGTATGATTTCATACACACAGTTAAATATACTTGCCAAATTTCTGTAATATTGGCCTGAAATAAATTGATTAATTTAAAAAATGAAAATTGAATAAATGGTGCATCTTTTTTGTCCTTAAGTATATAAGACACGGCTCAGGGAGTGTCGTGTATAATTTTAACTAACTAGAAGGGTACCCCACGACAAATTTTTCAAAAAGTTGTTAAATCACCTTAAAACAACATTACAAGCATGAAAAACAACAAAATAATGGTTTTTGAACATTAATATTTTGCAAAAAGGTGTTCCTTTTTTCCAAGCCAGCTGGGCTGTTCCTCCTTTTCTAGCCAGCTTGTAACAGAAAAGGAACACCTTTTTTTGCGAAAATTGAAATGTTGAATATATCTAAAATACCTATCATATATTGCAAATAACAGTTTATTAGACAATTGCAAGCAGGTTCAATCAAGTTTGAAATAATAATTCTCAATATTTATTACGAAAATGAGGAAATTATCAAAAAGGTGTTCCTCAATCTGCTAAAATCTCCAAGCTAGAATGAATTTGCTCAAAATTTCCAAGCCAGCTGGAATTTGGTGGGGAGCAGCTTTTTTGGGGAACAGCTCGTGGGGTACTCTTCTAACTAGAGCATATCACTATTTTGTTGTTTATAGTTCCCATACAATCGAGTGCATATGTCTATAAAAAGGCTCTTTTATGCCTTTATTAAATTATTATTACACTAGCTCAACTTTATTTTCACATGTCTTCACCCATTATACACCTAAGAAGGTATGGGTATGGGTGTCTGTGAGAAAAGGATTCCAGGAAAACAATTTTACGGATGAATGATTTTTATACTCGATCTATGAGCTTCAATATCTAATTTCATGCTTTATATCCTCTCCAGGATATAAGGAGTATATTATGTTGCTCTAAGATATACTGACATTCAAAGATAGGATAATATTGGCTTTTTGGATTTTGTTTAAGGTCTATCTCCCCTCGATAGTGTATGTTAACCATGAGTTTATCAAGGGTAGATGTTTTTTTATTTTATTTTGAGGACATATTTGTTTGCCCTTCAGAAGGTTTACTTGGCATATTAATAGGTCATGTTACAATTATTCGAAAATTTCAGGGTTGGTTCCCATTGCCATCCGTATGTTACCTTTTAATTATTCATATTTTAGCCCATTTTCATTCTTCCCCTTGTATTGATGTTTCCCAAATTCCACAATGATTTTTCTATTGTCAAATCATTGCTGTTGGTTTGTTTTGTAATTGCTCCCCCATTCATGTTCCGTTCATATTTCCTCTTTTTTTTAATCGTTTTGTTCATGTTTGCAATTTCAAAACGATTCCTCTACAGTAATGATTTTGTTGTTGTAAATGTTCATCCATTCATAATTATATTCCTAAGTGGACTACTTCGCACCTGGCAACAACCCCTTTGACTCTGCGCATATGATATCTAGTCCGAGACGCAATGTGATAGTGCAGCCGGGTGCTTTAGAGATATACAATTGCCATAACAAATGGCGGATTGACATGTCTATTTATGTCAGTTGATTAACTAATACCCATCGCATTTCCCATTTAGAATCTCTTTTTCGATTTCTTGACCCATCAAAATGCATATAGCTTGCTTGTTCTCCATTTTACATTTCACGTGTTGTTTCATCAAATTCATATTTTTAAAATATCAATTCGGGTATGGTTCTATTTCTTAGTGGACCACTGCGCACCTGGCAACAATCCCTTGACTCAACGCACACCTCGGATTGCGAGGCGCAGTGTGACAGTGCTTAGGAGATATACATTTCTAATAGAAAGGGGGGATTGACAAGCTTAAAAAAAGACATTTTCTAAATACCTATTCACATACAATTATTTGTTTTAGTTGACCACTGCACCCCTGGTAACAATCCATGTGACTCAACGCACACCTCGGAGTGCGAGACGCAGAGTGATGGTGCGGCCGAATGTATATGTGTGAGCGGGTACAAGGGGCCTACGTGTGCCGCAGGTAGGGAGAAAAGCATCGTTAAAGAAAATGGACAAACATTAATGAAAAAAAATAATTGAAAACAAATCAAACGGTTAATCACATGGAATCGACTAGCTCTTTATGAATACCAATGATGTATCCCAAAACAAATGTCTTTGAAATGGATTTTTGGATAACATATCATAATCCGAGGAATCGTAAACGAGAGCAAAATATAAGCAATAATATAAAAGGAATACAACTAAATATGCATACGACATTGTTTCAGAAATCGTGTGTAAGACGGGAGACGCGAACCCTTGTCAAAACGGCGGCCGATGCAGCGAAAACCTGCAGACAAATACTCAAGAATATCAATGCGCATGCGCGAATGGCTACTATGGAGACAGCTGTCAAATCGGTAAAAAACACAACTCTTTAAACGTTTTTTTTTTCTCATTTAATCAATTTACTTTTATTGCTAGGTTACATTTAAAAGCAATAGTTTGTTGTCTGCATAACAGATCTTGCATCATTATAGTACTTCCTTTTTATCCTATGCATGCAATTTCGTCACTCCTTCACCCTTAGTCTATTTCATTATCTCGATAACGATGAGGTTATTTTATTTCTTATATTATTTTCTTTTACTTTAAACAAATATTACATAAATAAATCTTTATATGATCGATACAGCTGACGCGTGCGTGCTTTCGAACCCGTGCGCTTCGACCGGAACTTGTTCTCGAAATGAAGACACAGGTGTATTCATTGAATGCGAGTGCCAAGCTGCTTACAAGGGACCAACGTGTGCAACCGGTGAGGACATGTACATTAGCTCGTTTTATTACTCCCATGTTTTTATTCAAACCATCCATCGTGTGAAAGCAAAGATCCTGATAAAATAATGTATAAGTCTGATCACTTGAATTTGCTCATACATATATATTAGTAGATAAAGGGTTCCTGCAAAATGGTGAGGACCCGCGATTGCAAAACTAAGAAAAAAACCGCAACAAATACATAATCCGGCTTTTACATGACAAATATATCAATGAGTTTCTCACAGAAGTATTGATTATGATTTACATAAATGCTCGATTTTGTCACATGCCACGGATCATGAGTCTTGTGACCCCATACAAATTTCAGTAAAATGACTTGATTGAGTTTGTACCTTATTGCACGGAACCCTTCAATTGTATAAAGAGCGGCAGTGTTTATTTAAGGGTCCTGGTTGCTCAGATAGACAATGGTATCTGTATAACTCAATTTATAACTCAATTCCCTATTTATGAACTAGAGCGTCAGTGCGTGGCCGGTCAATGCAACGGAGCCACATGCGTTGAAGAGGAAGACGACACGACGACGTTTGTGTGCAGCGAATGTCCGGATGGATTCATTGGCACAACCTGTGATATAGGTTAACATAATTATTATATTAATTGTTATATGTTTTATACATGTAGTTTTGTAATATGTGAAATCGTAAATATGTGAAATTCTGAACATTCAATGATATATTTCTAAAGATACACTATTGTAATAAAGTTGAAATCTTATGCCGCTACAGAGTGATGGTGTTTTAAAATACATGCACGTTATACGAATATGAATACTCTATGAGGGGCAAAAATATCGAACCTGGAGGTATTGCTCTAATTGTTTTTTTTTTTAAACTTATTAAATCATTTCTGTAGTGAACCAGTGTTTCACCGCCAACCCTTGCGTAAACGGAGCGACATGTCAGCCCGATTCGAGCGGCCAAGTACAACACTGCGAATGCACTGATCAATACAAGGGAGAGTTCTGCGCGACGGGTACGTGTAAATGAATACATATTTGTACTCAAACGGGAGACATACTATATCAAGACTATTTTATGAAATACCTATATATTTAAATAAAAACATATATACGATCGATTCGAGCGGCGCCGTACAACACTGCGAATGCACCGATCAGTACAAAGGAGAATTCTGCGCTACGAGTACGTTTTGATGAGAAAAAAAAACGTGTTCACTGAAATAGAGACGTGTTAAGATAATATCTTTATATTCAAACAAATCTGTGATAGGCTTTGTGTTCAGAAAAAATGCGAATGCGTGATCAATATAGGGAGGGTTTTGCGCTATGTCCAATGGAGACAGCCTCTTTTTAATCGAAGAAATGACTTGATATTAAATTTTTACAAAATCAAACTAAGTTTAAGTTCGTAATACTCTATAAATTGATTTAATTATCATATTTCCATTTTCAGTTCGCGCATGCTCATTGACGCCCTGCGAAAACGGTGGGACTTGTGATGAAAGCAACGACGACACAGATGAGTACACGTGTCAGTGCCAAGACGCGTTTTTCGGGGACCAGTGTCAGATCGGTCAGTATATTGAACACATGGCAAAGAACTACAAAATATAAAACATACTAACATTTATTTTGAATCATTATTTTGCTGTAGCTATTGTTCAACACCTTGCTATGAACACCCTGTATAAACTACATTTAAACTCTCGTAATCGAATTAAGGCTATTCAGGTACGAAACCGTTTATAGTAATAACATTTTAAAATTTATCGTATCAAACATACGATACTCCACGGACTACATTTCACAGCTTCTCATATTTTATTGCATATTGCATTATTCATATTTTATTTTTCTACCACCAGAGAATCAATGCATGACACAGAACCCTTGTGAAAACGGAGGCGTCTGTGCGCACAATCAGGACGGCACTTTCGGTTCTTGCGACTGTTCTGCTGTTGTTGAGTTCAAGGGTGTTCACTGCGCAACTCGTAAGTTCAATATATTTCATTTGACGCCGCGAATTATCGAGAAATGTTTGAACGTTTAAGAGGGCATCCTGGTAGCAAAAAATACTCATGTCAATCAAGCCCTATTTAAAGAAGGTCTATTTTTTAAGTGACGTCACGAAAGGCGGTGTCGTATTCTACCTGTCTATGGGGCCATATGCACGAAGCGACTATATTCATTAACACTGCAGGCCGGGAGAGTGAACCATAGCATAAAGTATTTTCTTTGATCACTTTCTAATTCATTGTTTACTTTTTTAACAGAACGCCAATGCGCCCCCTCGCAGAACCCGTGTCTCAATGGCGCCGTGTGCGAAGAAGACGAATCAGCTGACGACGATGTTTACAATTGCGCATGCGCCGAAGGATGGGAGGGTGTCCATTGTGAAGAAGGTAGATTCTTTTGAATTTATTGTTTGTATTCGAAATGTAAGTGGAAAAATGCTCGTAGAACAAAATCATGTTTTAAGGAATAACATATGTCACAAGGTTCTAAGTCTCAACATGACTTCACCCTAATAAAACTATACCTTGGTTCGTTTATGTATGAAATTGTGAATTTACAGTTTATACAATTATTAATATGAATTTCTTAAGAATAATTGTAAGTTAACACTTAAGCATGGCATTTGGATAATTCACCAATTGTTTTATGGTTCTAGAGATCCCAGACAACCTTACATACACCATCACCGGGGAGGTCTCGATGACCCAAGGACAGTGGCCCAGCGCCATGACCAATATCAACCACAGACAAGTCTTCTGTGATGAGGTGAACATTAAAGCAATATTTGATACAGTTGCCCTATAGTTTGATAATCAAATATTGCTCATGACATGTGTTTATGTGTAACTTGTGTAGATAATAATGGTTTCAAATTTTATTTTGTTAATTTATTGCATGTAAGGTATACTCTTTGTCACGTCTTGCTTTCAAAATATTTCAGATCACTCCCTCCACCGATGGTGATTTCTTCCGTGACGACGCAACAGTTTCTTGTGAGGCTACATTTACCAGGTGAGCGCTCAATAATTCTGACTTTTATCATTCGTATAAACATATAAATCAAGTCAAAGTGGTACTACACTGGTAACACACTGTACACTACAATTTGCAAATAAATCGCTTTTAAGATATGAAACAATAAACCTTGTACAAGTTTTTCATATAATGTATTTCTTCGAATACCACCTACATTTGACGGATCATTTTGCAAACTGAAAAAAAATACTTTCATTGAAATATTACCATCAAAACATAAGATAGCCCCGTCGAAACTCTATTCGTTCTTTGCAGCTTGGCCATACCAGTCACCTTTTCGATCAGTGTGCTGCATCCAGCCACCGACCTGGGAGGACTTGAATCGGATGCCTTCATCTTGCAAGAACGAATTCGGGTCGGTGAATGTTTGAGTCTAAAAATCTAGTAACCATTTGGTTCATGTGAAAGGTTCCACGCATCGTTTTAAATATAAAAACCGCTGCTCAATATATAAGGTTTTTTTGTCTATTTTTTTACGCAAAAGAGAGTATTCATAAAATGATTGCCAGTAAAGGTTAATTCGACAACTCAATATGTATTTCACCATCAACTTAATAAAAGATTGATCATTTCACAATTTTACAGATACACATTTACATTTTACCGGTTCTTATTAAAGTTGGCGCATGAGGTCTCGGAGGCGCTGACTGACGAACAGGGCGCCATTACGCTGGTACCTCGTATCAACATCACCATTGAAGGTAGTCCATCCTAATCTTATAGCTAGGCCACACTAGCGATTTTAGTCGGAGACTGGATCGCCGACTGCAATCGCCGACTAAATCGCAATAGTGTGGCCACCCTTGCGACTCCGTCGCCGACCGTCGGCGACGATCGGCGACGCATTTCTCCCGATTCAACATGTCGGATCGCAGATGTCGGCAATCGCAAACACATCAAAGAGAATCTCAAGTGTGGCCACCTTTGGAAAGAAAAAATACATTTGATTAGATATGAAATTAGTTGTTTTTCTTAATATTGCTTAATGTACAATTCATGATAACTGTTTTTGTACTTTATTGCTGAATATATTGTGACGTTTATATAAGTTATATCAATGCGTCATAATTGCGACGTCAAGCAACATATAAGCACAATTGAAATTAAATAAGATAGGAAGGTGAAATTGATTAGTTTTTATTTTGCAAGAACTAATGAAGAAGATTTGGTAGAGGCATGGAAAACCAAGCCGGCTCTTTTTTCGTATTTTCCTTTTTGATGCTCTCATCCAAAATAATTTCTAATTCCTCGAATAAATTCGGGAACATGCGAAAAAAATTCATAAAAGACTCGTGGTCTTCGTTTTTCATTTCCTTGATGAGTGTATTATAAGGTAACCGGTATACTCCCCCCCATGAACACTCCCCCCCATGACCATTCCCCCTCTTCTTTGCACAGACATGAACATTCCCCCCCCCCTTCACGGATTTCGAATTTTATGCATACAATTTTCATTTTTTAAAGTTGAATAAATAATGGAAGTACTGATAGACGACTTAACCAATGTTATTTAGGATCAACGGATTATGTGCTCGTTCTAAATGAATGGATTATGCGCCAAGTGTGGCTATAATTGATTACAATCGGTGATAGGTCTGCTCAAGTA
>LQRL01056164.1:2724-13608 GCA_001703475.1 Hydroides elegans
ACCTCTGATAGAAAGATGCGCAGCCATGCTTGACAAAAATTGCTTCTAAACATATTCATCGCTTTTTAAACGGGTTACCCCTTTGCCCTTAAGAAACACAGCGTCCTCGATGCAAGCTCCCAAATGCATAGTTGAATAAATTGCGGTATATCAAAAATTTATTGAGACGACATTTTTTGATTTGGTTGTTAAAACATATCTAAGCACCTGTGTTATTATCTCTCTTGATAGAGTTTATGCGGAAGGAATAACGTTAGTAGCATTTGATTAAGCATTGCATCAAGGCATAAAATAAAAAGGGATAATAAAATTGAATTCAAGTCACCAACTAAATTAAAAGTATTTTATAAAGGTAAGTTATGGTGATTTATATCAGCTTTTAAATTTGAATATAAGAAACTAATGTTTTCAATGTAATTCAGCTGAGATATAGAACAAGGGGTCGTATTTCAAAACAATGCATGAACGAAATTATGTTAAAATAATTTCACATATTGTTAAGTACCTTAATGATATTTAATTAGATAACGGTCTTTATGAAGATGCTTGGTAGATTATTGGATGTTTGTTTGAATTTAAATATAAAAAAAATGGAAAGATATAATCTTGTTCGCAAAAGTACGAACAATATATAACTAACAAATTATTCTATTTAGTACTATATTGACTCTTTTCATAAAACTCAGATGTTCAAACTTTATATGGTATCGAACTAAATGATTTTATTTGCATCAATGTTGATTAAAGCACCATGTAAACTGATTCATTTACATACACACATTTTCACAACGTTGCACATGAATGCCCGTTTTAAACGATTTTAAAACATGATTTGATTATTATATGTCATTGAATTAAACTATATGGAAATTGGTTTAATCAATTAATTAAACGCACTGAATAAAAATGGGTTAACTTTTTATTTACATATAAATGACTTGGTTGAATATTCGAAATGTCTATGACAGTTAATGTATTCACATGTTAAAAAAGGAACGCATGAGAATTTATCAAATAGTATAATGTTCGCGTGTTCTTTTCTTACATTCTTAACTTTCTATGTTAGTATAGCCTTGATAGTTCTGGGGTCGAATAAATCTTTCAGCTTGTAAATATGCAGCACCCTAAATCACAGTTTGAAGAGTATACGTGAAGTATACTAAAGTTCCTATAGAAGGATTTTTTATTTAAGATTCTTTAATAGCATTCCTTAATGAAAGATTTTTAGTGAATTAGTGCCTAACCCTAACCAAAAAAGATAGATATTTTATATTATTTTTTCGATGTATACCTCCAGTACACTCTTCAAACTGTGATTTAGGGTGCTGCTTGTAAATATGGTAAACATAAACTATGTCCTTCCATTCAGTCACATACACAAATATTGTAATATGCGCATATTCAAGAATCATAAACAAGTGGATGAACAATGCATTTAGTAAAAGTAAGTTTTGTTAATGCGTCCCATTCGGTAAAACTCCGAACCACATCTATAGAAAGTAATCTTTTTTTTTGGTGCATAGTCTATGACAACTTTCCGGGTTGCATTTTTGTTACGGACGTAGGAACATTGTCTTTGTTACGTTATGACTTTAAAAAGCCGTCCATCCGACATCGGGACGTAAATACCAGTCCGGAAAACGTCCATGTGGATACAGTTACGAACGCTATTTCCACTTAAGGTCGAAAAGCGACGTTGTACGGACGATCCTTGTTGAACACGATATGTCTGCGTTTCTACATATATTGCTTGTCTCAAAAACACACAAATGAAATCCCTTCCTGATCGCGTATTGGTTCCGTATGACAACAGATCAAAACTATTTACGATTAAAAGCATGTGCATTGTACATGTTAATGAGAGAAAAAAACATATCACACGGTAACTTCCGTGACTGAAGGTTCCTCCTTCAATTCGTTGCCATAATTGATGTTATAAAATAGTTATTGCATTATTTCATATAAGCACTAATGAAATAGACATGAAGGCGACGAGTACAATTGCTGTGATTCAATATTTATGGGTTTGATTTGCATATGCGCCTATTCCTCGTTTGCTCATTTGGCAGGAGTAGATCTACGATATATCGAAGTTTTAAGCATCTTGTTTTCGCAACTTCCTCTTTTGGTCCATGCGACCAAGTTAGATACTTACTTTGACCGGTTTTGCCCGTGTAAAAAAACTCCAGATTAACATTGGAGGATTGCTTTTAAATGTCATTGAACCCCAGCATCTGATCGTGACGAATAAAGTAGTTAATATAGAAATACAGTTTTAACAACTGCGATTAAGTATAAAAACATGCATGCTTCTTTCAATGCCCTTAAATAGTTTGAAATACAGCACACATGACTCATTATATTTTCTACTCCATCTTTGCAATTCATTTTTAGGGTGCACATTGTTGTACGAAAGCCGTTAAAGAACTGAAATTCGGTAGATTCTAAGAAAAATGTCTATTGAAAAATAGTGTAAAAGCTGTTATTCGGAATTTCATAATTTGTATTAAGCAAATGGACTGCATACTGGGCCTCTTGTAACAAGATATGTGTGTAATAGACACCCCCTTAAGGATGAGAAATAATTCTTATTATTCAGAAAATACTCCTTATTATGTGAATTACACAAAAAGTCATAATATAAATGTATTTTAAGCGAAGAGACAGAGGAAAAGAGTGCTATCCAATAAAACAATATCTTTACATTTCATTATTTTCTAAGAAACTTTGAAACTGACATAATAGGTCATTCCCTTAACCTATCATATAGAGATGCGTGTATTTATCAGGCATCTAAGTAATTATCCTGTTACATAATTAGCGTTTGTTAAATATATGTTATGTTTAAAAGGCCCTTTTTCATTCGAAATGTTACTAGTGATGTAATTTATTCTAGCGACCGCTGCGAATTTCAAAGAAAATATAACTTGCCAGCTGTATGAATTCGCTATATTAGCTTTACAACAATCCTTTCAAGCTTCGCAGCAATCGCTTATGTGTGTAACCATACCATCAAAATTAATAATACAATTATTTGAGTCATGGAATGAGAGATAATGCCCCTTCTATTAAACACAACATGTTACATATTAACAAGCAATTGCGCTTTTGTCCGTGCATTCAATTAAAACGTTTTTGAAATTGGACAAACTGATAGTTAACAGTATACATGATTTAATCTAAATTCGGGATAAAGGCAACTTTTTTGGATATAATTTAAACAGTAGACTGATATTTTATTAAAACTACTTTCGGATATTATATATTTTCGATATAAATTATATATACAAAAATCACGTGATAATAATGTATTAAGATACATTAATGATATGAACAAACTATTAAGAACCGCCTGTCTCCACTATTTCAGACACAAAACCATGGAACGCTTCAACGAGCAAGAAGGGCGCGAATGGAACAACGGCCTCTTCGGCTGCCTTGGCGACTTCCGCATCTGCCTTATCTCCTTCATCGTGCCCTGCTACGCCGAAGGCAAGAACGCAGAAGCCGTAGGCGAGGATTGCTTATTGATCGGCGTGCTCGCCTTATTAGGCATCAACTTCGGCCCGCTTATCCGCTGGCGCCTAAGGCAAGCAAAGGGCATCAAGGGCAGTATGATTATGGACATGTTGTATTGGATGTGCTGTCCGTGTTGTGCGCTTGCGCAGGAGGCGCAGGAGATTGGATGGGAACCTCCGTTTGGGGGTGGAAAGGGCGGAAGTGGGGGAAATGCGGAAGGTGCCAAGCCGGAGGATATGACAAGGCAATGATAAATGGGGTTGTGCACATGATTGGTTAATGTGTCGAAGAAGGTTAGACATCTATGTGTCGAAGATATGTAGAGAGAGCAGCTGGGATTCAAGGGTTTCGCGTCCATCCATGATCAGAAATGAAAATATTCAGGATAGTAAAAAATTGTTGTGTTAAATTCAGATATGTATGTACAACTTTATGATATTTCTAAAATAAAACATATATGAGGATTTCTTGATTTACGATTATATATAAGTAGGCCTACATCTTAACTATCTTTTGAAATATTGATCATATTTATGTGTCTCATAAGTTATTGTTTGAGTGTAGGAATCTCAAAATTATGAACTAACATTATATTTATTTTGTCATAGCTTATTTGATCAAATGAGTTAAGGAGCAAGTTATCAAAAACCTAAGGTAGGATATAGACAAGAATTCGTTTATGCACATGCAATTCCTGTATTGCACACAAATATAAAGGTATTGATGCAAAATTATAAATAATTTAATCGTTTAAAAATATATTAAATATCATTTGCAAATAAATTATAAATAATTTGATCGTTTAAAAGGATATTAAATATTATTTCATAATAACTCCAGCCATGTAGTTATGCATCTTGAAATCGATAGAATGTACGTAGGACGCGAAGAATAGTTTATACTAATTGATTGTTGCATGTTGTTGTTCAATAGTTTATTGTAAAAATTGTATAATAAATTCTTTGTTAAAATATGTCTTATTATTATTTTCAACCCTGCCTGAAAGTGTGGATATGTAAAAAATCTCTATGTATAATTTCACATAAAAATGCTTTTCATATATAATATAACACCCTCTTATAATATTTGACATCTCCTCAAAGCGCTTGCGTTAATCGAACTATTTTCAGAAAAAAAATCATTATAAGTAGTCTATAGTAATGTGCAATTCATGTTGTCCTATTATTTCGATCTCTCTCTCTCTCTCTCTTGTCGCAAAAGCAATAAGATTTATTTTTGCATCTTAATAATATCTTTTTTAGTTACATATCAACACTGTATTAATAAGGAGCAACTATTTAACTAAGCTTAAGACATTTCTCTGAAAGGATGCAAACAAATATTCGGACTTTTGCACAAGTGATGCATGAAATATGTGCTTTAAATTTCGATTAAAATGTTGAAGGTCTTTGGCTTCCCAACACAATAAATGTCCTTCTGAAACTGATGAAATGCTAGCTATTTATCTGATCAATAGATTATTTTTATAACGAAACAAATCTTATTAACTTCTCACATTTTTTCACAATTCAATATATTCATCCAAAGGTTACAAACGACCAAAATCTAAAATTGCTTTCTTCGTTTTCCCTACGTCAATAAATTATTATTAGTATCGACGAAGAGCATTCATATACAGCTATTTTAGTTAGGAAGTATAAGATAAAATCCTTGGACTACGGGGACAAGGGGGAAATTTCAATTTCAATATTCTATCTAAAGAAAAATCATGGACATCTCTCCAAGTCGCTAATCTTGTGAATATATACATTACCATATATTGATTGAAGACTCGGAGAAATTCAACCTCCTTCGATAAACGATGGTACGAGCCAGAGGTTGCCAAAATAGTAGTAAAACCAATATTGCATGATTTACTACGTTTACATACGCTCTACTTTTAATATTAGATTCATTTGAAATTACAAATATGAACATCTAGAATCTATGATATACAGTATCAATGCATATGAAAACTTTTTATTTTCACCGAAACCTTAACCTTAAACATGGAATTCGGGGTCAATTCTAGCTGAGAAAATCACACTCAATAAAAAACATTATACATGTGCAATTTGTTTATTTTTTCATAATGTTAATCACTATAATAGATATACATGTACATGTACACTACGAAATTTAGCCCTTTATAACAACTGCTTGAGGTCGATAGCATATCAGGCCATTTCACAGCAGCTTACCTATATTCGAGCGCATGTTGTTACGTAGAAAAGCCTATACATGACATGTAGAGTCTATGTTGATATCTTTTGGGGTCAATATACTTCTTATTCACTATTTTGTGCAATGTACTTTTACATAACACAAAAAGCAAGATACTGAACATATATAAACACTGTTATTTATAACATGTGGTATTAATTGCACTCCATTAATTTGTTACAGTCACTATGCGGCATTTACAAAGATTCATTTTTCACCGAAAGACCTTATTGGATACTATATATAAACGAAAATTTCATTCTTCATCAGTTATATTTTGCACTGAAAACAAGTCTTATTCATCGAAACTGAAAGACGATGCCTGCAAATATATTGACTCGGAACGAAAATCGCTAATTGAATTGAGTAGACAGATCTGGGAGAATCCGGAGTTAGCTTATGAGGAAGTGCAATCAAGCAAAACGCTCGTTCGCTTTTTGCGGAAACACGACTTTGAGGTATGTTATTGCAAGCTGATTGATATGTTATTATGATCTTAACATGTACATGTATGTTGCTAGAAAAAAATGGCATTTTTATGTGCACTCATATAAGTTACAACAACCTACAAGTTTAAGGACCCAAGTTTGATACTTTTATTTCTAATAATATTCTGCAAATACTTCAATAAGCTTGATAGATACTCAGGTCTTCGAAAAAGTAAATACATATCTGCTTATATATGATACGTCTTTAAATATTTTATTTTGGCAGGAAATACTCGCTATTTATTCCTTGAATATCCAAAGGTGAATTCAAAGGTACTTCTCCCAAAACAAAAGTTTAATGCATGTCAGTCTTATCTTTTGAATTTTCATTTTAAAAAGGTGCAAGCTGAATACCATCTCCCCACCGCATTTAAAGCAACCTATGGCAAAGACAATGGCATTAACATAGGAATAATATGCGAGTATGACGCTCTTCCGGAAATCGGACATGCATGCGGACACAACCTCATTGCGCAACTGGGTGTTGGTGCGGCAATCGGAATCAAAGCGGCTTTGGATAACTCCATTATTGGAAAGGTATGCGGTTATGGTAGATTGAATTAAAACAGGCATGTTAATAATAATCTGAGCATATGATGAAATGTAACTTTTGCAATTGCAATGGTTTTCAGATTTTTATAAAATGTCCAGAAAACGCAAAGTGTACTCCCCGGGGAAACATTTATATAAACGAAGAATATCAACGCTTAAATGAGTCAAATACATGTGTTATACATGTAAGGCTATAGACTAAGGTTACATTTGCGTTTTAAAACGTTTCCTTTTGTATGCTTTCCCATGTATTCTTTATGAATACTCAAAACGAACCCGCCGTACCAAAACGCAAGTTGCGTTTCAAGTTCTCCATAAGAAATACATCGGAGAATACGACAAAATATGCGTATTAACACGCAAATGTAACCACAGCCTGATGGTTATTATGTTTCATACTGGTAGGACTATATGACGATTATCTTTGTTTGTAGGTAACCGTTTTGGGTTGCCCAGCCGAAGAAGCGGGTGGCGGCAAAATCGATCTCCTTAATGCTGGTGCTTTCGAAGGTGTTGACGTGGCCATGATGTGTCATCCGGGTTTCTTCAATGCCCCGGCAACGCTGATTTTAGCAATGCAAGAGTAAGGAGGTTTAATTTGTTTTTGATTAATTTGATTTTCTAAATGTATAACTCTAACCAGTGCGATATCTTAATATATAGAAAGTAAACATGGGCAAGGTTAGATGTTACATGAATAAGAAAATATACGATCTTTTTATTTAGTCTACTGTTTGAATGGCAGACACTTGCGGAATCTTTTGAGATTGCTGCAAATTTCAGGAATAGAAAACGACTCGAATTAATGGGACAGAAAATGCGAACATCCAAAATCATGTAAACTTTTTTTACACTTTTCCATTTTGAAAAATCATGATTTTGTCACATGTTATAGGTGTATATGTGTACAAATGACTTAATTTATTAAAATCCATATTATATAAATAACTACTATGATTCTGATGGATTTATGAAATGGGGTAGTGATTATGTCAGACCTGGGATAATGGGACAGTGAGCATTGTACAGAAATAAACATACATTATTGCTATAAATGTATTGGTAATTTCTATCAATGAAAGGGGGAGTATTTATAGACAATATTGATAATCTAGTTTTAAAACTTAAACCTTTCCTTTTTACAAATTACCCTTATAATAAAGACTTGTTTTTTGCTTCATTGTTCGGACTCTACACGTTTCTACCCAAACATTTGTGGATTTCACACTTTCTACACGTCTCGTTGTTTTTCATGAGTCTACATACATCACGTCACGTAGTCTATGATATAACTGCAACTAACTTAAGTGGACTTTGTGTCTTTTGTAAAGTAAAGCGTGTTGAATCGAAATTATTTAGATACAATTCAGACAGTGTTTATAACGATATTTTTATAAAGATATTTCAATAAGTTTATTAATGTTATGTTGGGACATTTATTTGTGCCTAATAGTCGAAAATCAAATACACGTATTGGCAGTATGGCATGAAGAATAGTCTGAATAATGCACTGAAATTTATTGAAGAATTAAGGGACTTTTCCAAGGAAAGCCGAGGGTAATTCATCGTACTCCCGACCTACCAGAAAGGCGCTGGATGAATATATAAAAGAAAACCTGGTCTTATGCCTGAAATGATATGCTCTTTACTATCAAATATCAAGGGGCTTGTGTTGATAAAACATCATTTTTGATTTTATGTAAACTCTATCAAAAACTCGTGAACAGTCAAAACATCTATAAAAATTAATAGGGTGTTTACTCATTGAGTGTGGAATTAATAAGCATATGTTAATTTGTTTTATATTCCATGCACTTATTACAATGTTATCATCATTCTATCATATGTTAAGCATATCAAACTTCCTGTCCCATTATCCCAGGTCACTGATTTGACAACCCCATGTAAGTTGATACTGTCGTGGTTCATATCTTGGATATGGAAATGGAATAGTATTCATACAATATATGCTAAACATATACATCTAAATTCAGACCAAATTTCAAAATTTTGCTTTGAAAAGAACATAGTGAAAAATTGTATGGAATGCCAAATATTCATTTTACTGTCCCATTAAATCGAGTCGTTGTCTATAGTAATCTCAATATTTTTTTATCTAATCTCTTTATCTCATATGAATTTCGCAGTATCGCAGATAATTTCGCAAGCACATGTTCGAATCAGACAATTTTGTTTATATATGTTCATGATTTGCTCAAACTCATGTTTTGAAATGATATGCCGGAAATCTTATCCAATATTCAAACCATTTACATTTTTAGAGTGACCGTGACCTTCAAGGGTAAATCCAGTCATGCCGCTGGATGTCCGTGGGAAGGCGTCAATGCCCTGGACGCAGCGGTCACGTGTTATACGAATCTTGCGTGTATGCGACAGCAGCTGCGGCCAGAATGGAGGGTCAATGGTATGCTTATAAAAATGAAGGGCACCCCACGACATATTTTTCAAAGAGTTGTTAAATCAACTTAAAACAACTTAACAAGTACGAAGAGCAACAAAATAATTGTTTTTGAATATTAAAATTTTGCAAAAAGGTGTTCCTTTTTTCCAAGCCAGCTGGGCTGTTTCTCCTTTTCTAGCCACCTTGTGACAGAAAAGGAACACCATTTGCGAAAATTAAAATGTCGAATTTAACCAATTTACGTATCATATCTTGCAAATTACAGTTTATTAGATTATTGCAAGTAAGTTTTGTCATTTTCAAAATGATTATCCTCACTACTTATTATGAAAATTAAGAAATTATCGAAAAAGGTGTTCCTCAAACTACTCAAATCTCCAAGCTAGAATGAAATTTCTCAACATTTCCAAGCCAGCTGGAAATTGGTGGGGAACAGCTTTTTTGAGGAACAGCTCGTGATGTGCTCTTCAAAAATCAAAACCCTTCATTTAAATATTTTTACGAAACGGACCACGTCCGAATTATCATATAAAAGTGAGTTGCTAAAACAATCATGTATCTAAAAATGGTTACTAAGGCCGCGGCAATATTTATGCAAAAACGCATTTTACCGGTTTCATTAGAGTGATAAATAGGTTTTTGATACAGTTGCTGCCAGCAGCTCTTTGCGTCTGCATCTGAGAAATAAGAATTGGTATAAAATATAGAAAGCCCAGAGCAATAAGTCTCTTATATCTATTTTGACTATTTTCATTTGCATGTCATTAAATAGGAATTATAACAAAAGGAGGCGTAAAAGCAAGCATCATCCCAGAGGAAACAGAAATGTCATTCACTCTCAGGGCACCATCCGTCGGACAGTTGGACGAATTAATCGCCAAGGTTAAACCGTGTATTGAAGCGGCCGCGGTGGCAACGGGATGTGAGGTTTGTTATGCGTCAAAATATACTTTGTTTCCCTTTTCAAAACCAAAATGGAAAGTTTGAGAACTATCCCACTCGGCAAGATGTCCACGGACGTCGAGAAGACGACTTAATTTGGGCCCGTATATAAGTTTTCCGGACGTCCTTATTCGTCGCGGACGTAGAAAAGACGTTGCATCGACGTCGCGTCCGAATCGGACGCACGAATGACATTCTACGGACGCCGTGACGTAAAAGGACGTTCGGAAAACTAACATATGAGCCCAAATTAGGTCGTCCTCTCGATGTCACGTCCGAATAAGCGTACTATGGACGACCCTTAATTGCCGAGTGGGATAAGACTACTTATATATATTATTTATTGTTCTCATATGAGTGTGATTATTTTTTGATGTTAAGTAAATGAATAAAAATTGTTTCTTGTCAATATTAAGATATTGGTCAGTCTATCTGAGTGATTCCTGAGTAGATGATGTGCAATGCATGTATGTACATACATGTATACGTTCATACTTACATTAAATAAAATATGTGAATGCATGGAAATATGGTACAATACGTAACATTAAACGGGTTTGGTAAAAAATAACACTCATTACCAAAATTTACAACCAGCTATATGTTCTCTCTAGAAAACGTGCTAATTTCTACGTGACGCAACCCAGTCAACAATGAATCTCACATGAGTTGCGGTGAGTTCCCGTGAGACTCACAGAATTTCTCACAGGGTGTGACTCGCCCTGTAAGGATCACCAC
>LQRL01056169.1:0-10026 GCA_001703475.1 Hydroides elegans
TAACATTGATATACTCCTATTTCTGCAGACATGGACAGTAGATGAATAAAAGTTAAATATATATTTATATATATATATATCTTTTTGCGGTTTAAATTGTCTTGCGTAATCAATCGCCATAACATTGCTTTGCATTTTACATTGCATCCTATTGTCAGAGATATGTCTTGAAATCTGACATTGATGCTAAAAGCGACGTGAACATTAATGATCTAACCAACTGGTCAATATATATCTCCCCGCATTGTAGCATTCAAATTAAATAATTTTTGCTTGAAATTTAGCTTGAATGATGTGTTCTTTATACTTGATCATATCATGATTTATAAAGTATAAGAATACGGATTTTGTAAACAATATATAGACATAAATGAAAAAAAATAATCCAAGTACAACATAAAATATACACATTTTCCTCATGCAACATTCGTTAAAACACACATCGAAAGTAAGTAGAATCTAACTCACTGCTTTAATTGAAAAGTTGAAACAGCCCATGCCCAAATATAGTTCTAAAGCCAGTTTGTCTTATCGAGAAAACATTTCAATTTTCAAATAAATAATTGTCGCGATCCTCATTAATTTATACGTATTTCACAAGTGCCCATGGATTTCTTTCAACCACATAGAGCGCGTTACCATCGTATACAACATTGCGTGGCCTTAATGGCTGTGGCTGTAGTTGCAACACCGACCACTGCCACCCCTGCAGCAGTTGGAGGCGGTTATTCAAAAGATCAACAACGAGCAGATTATTGTCGCTGTCGCACATGCATGCCGATGCAATTATGATCTCACCTATCCCTTTATAAATTTCAATCAATGTTCCATCTAGTGACATCTTATGTATGCGATTTGTGTTCAAACATGATACAAACAGGCATTGTTCATTGACACACAATGGGTGCAAGTGATTTAGTCCAGAGCACGTGTCAATGACGGATGTTTGCTTCAATGTTTTAGTAGAGTAGACATGGAGAGCATCCGGTATAGTGCTTCTAAGTAGCCTCTTAGTTCCTCTAATGGTCGTGTATAGCATACCATTGTGTACTGCAACGTCATCATGGTGACCGCTATGTAAACGCCGAAGAATCATGCCTTAAAGAAATGATCGTTAATTCAGGTGATGTTATGTCGATAAAACAACAAATATTTTAATGCGCAATTTGTTATTTATTTTTCATTTTAAAGTTTTGAAACAAGAATAATTTTGAAGAATGATAAAGATATACGGTATCTTCATGATGCATTTCACTTTTGTGAGTATTTATATTGAAATAAAAAAGAATATAGCAATATTGGAACATATTGACGAGATACACCTAAAAATATATTTAAGCAAAATCACTGTACCTTTCTTGTCAATGACCACGAGGCCTTTAGACGTGGCAACTGCCACCGCCTCATCGTGTACCTCAGCGATCCCTGTTATTGCATCAAAACCATCGAGAGTGATGCCATGCTCTCTTTGCAGTTTGTTGTTGTAAATGTGTATAGTAGACATCTCGCTACACCATAGCTTACCATCAATCAATTCCAGTGCTCGAGCAATTTCATTCAGTGGTATCCGTTGTGTTTCCTTCATTCTCTTGGAAAGAAGTGCTGATAATTGAATCGATGCAGGATCGCAGCTGGTAATTTTTAGCTATAGCAGCATTTGTAAAAATAAAAATGTTATGCAAGAGCAGTGATACGAGGAAAAACATACACAACTTATGAATCATTGGATATTCAAAATGTCGAAAAATCATGATAGGGTGATACATAGTAGCTTATCGAGTGCTTTATCATTAGGAATATAGGTAATATTATACTCTTTGGAGTTTCAGACACCAATGTGTTTAAATTGGAAAGCATGTTATGTGAAAAATAAAAATTTTATGGAATTTTCTATAATTTTCTGGCAATTTTTATGTTTCAATTATCATATGCCAATTCCTTAATTCCCTATTAAGTGCTAGTTACTTATTCCTACTTAATATCAGTATTAACATCTTTGTGGTTATGAAGATGGTTTATATATAGAATATACTTCCAAAAAAACACGAAGAATTCTTCGATTATTTTCAAAAATGCATTTCATTCGAATTACTGTCAACAACAGACGGGACTTGATATCCATATAAATATATAACAATTCATCTTTGAACATGAACATTGAGTTATAAATAAACCTAAACCGTTTTTATATAATACCTCTGTGAAAAAAGGCATTATCGAGTTATAAGAATGATAAGTGAACATGATAAAAAAGGATTTTTTATAGGATACACACAAAAGACAATAAGAGCCCATGATTTATATTCATTATGCGTTTTACATGCGTCAAGTGAAAGATTATGAGAGGAAATATGTGGGAAGGTAAGGGTGCTTTGGGTTGGCAGGGGATGTAGGTTAAGAATATATCACAGACTATTTTCAAAGCATTGAACATCTTAATTATATTAACGGGGTTATAATGTGTGTATCAAAATCCCGATTGATTTAAATGATGAACATGATATTAGATGATGTATTGAACAAATTTAGTTTAATACCTGTTTTGTTTGCTCTGGAAGTTTTTTATTCTGCTTGGTGATTTTCTTTATGGTCTCTTTCATATCCAGTAGTGTCTGTAGTCTCTCTATTTCCCTATCTTTTCTTTCTATCTCTTCATCTTTGTGCTTGATTTGCTTAATATCTTTTTCCTTTGCCTCTCGTTTGCTTTCATCATCCTGCATATGTTTCATATCACCATCCCTGTTTTGCATGCTTACAATAATTTCTGAAAAGTATCAGTATTTTATTAAAAACGGACATTAATAACTTTTCATAATTGTATTGAAATCATTGCATTATAATTGAAATAGCTATTTTAATGAAAGCTACAATATAAATGTTTCTTTTTTTGTCAAAATTTATCTGTTCCTGTTTTTGGATTCATGGCGTCCCAAAGGTTCGAATTTTGCTTATTTATGCAATCATTGGCAAACATATATTGATGAAATAAAACGAGTTACATTATTTGGACATAAAAAGTTACAAAACATGAGATAAGGATCATGATAGACATGTAAACCAAAGAAGATAACCATGTCCAATATATCACCTATCAATATTCACATTTCATAAATTTGTTAGAAGAGAACAATATATATATTTGCTCAATAGCTTCTTCGATAAAATAAGTAAAACATATTTATGTCACTTCTTAAAGCTTCTTTATTATACATTTATCGACTCTTCAACTATATATTAATAAAATAAATAACCTTTATATTCCTCTTCAACCTCCTGTATATTCTTTCTTTTCATGCTTCTAAACTCAGTCATATGTATTATCATTCGTTTAATTCGCCGAGTAATTCCGTCATCTCGAAGTTCCATTTTCACAAGAATAGGCAATGGCCTCTTTTGTCTATAGCTCTCGAGCATTTCCGTTGCAATATTGACAACAGTATTCGCCCTTCTTGAAGCAACTATAGTAAATAAACAAATCACGTTATATTAAATCTAATGTTATTTGTTTCATATGGTTGTTAATGATATGAAATCGTTTATTGATACTGAATACTGAACACTATCACTGAATGATATGTTACTGGTTAATTAAAAATATAAATTTAAAAGTTGTACTGGAATATGGGAAAGCATTTTTGACCCAAAGATTAAATTTAAGAAATATCAGTTATAAATACACACATGAAACAAATCATGCAAACAGTACCTGATAGCGGGATGGTTTCTCGATAATCGTCTCCATACTGTAATATCACTAGATGAACAAGGCCAAGCGCAAACACGTCAACTGATGAGTCATATTTCAAGCCTCCATCGAGCTCTGCAAAGAATTCAGGGGCGAGGAAGAAATGAGATCCACATGCAGTTGTCATGAATTTGCCTCGGTTGAAGACAACTGATAAAGAAGAATGGTGCTTATCCTCAAAAACTTTTGATAACCCAAAATCAGTTAGTTTAACTATGTCTTCACCTCTTTGTTTTGTCATTAATATGTTTTCGAGTTTCAGGTCTCGATGAATTATAGGTGGCTTTTGTCGATGCATAAACGCCAAAGCACTAGCGGATTGATCCATGATTTTGATTTTTGACTCGAAATTAATCCTGCTGTGATTCTCGAGATATACCTTCAAATCGCCAAGGTTACAAAACTCCATAAAAATCCAGCAGGAATCCTCTTCAAGAACAAAATCTAAGATTTGAACTATGTTTTGGTGAGATTTCAGTTTCTGCAAAATCCGAAATTCTCGAGTCGCCATTTCATACATGTATTCATCTTTCTTGTTACTGCTTGTGATAGCAATTTCTTTCACTGCTACCTTTTCATTTGTTTCATTGTGTTCTGCTTCACAAACCCGTCCGAATGTCCCACTACCAATAAAAGGGCGAGTTGTGACAGTATAGTCACCAACTACTTCTTTTGTCACTCTTTGTATTTTTTTGCGAGTCACTTGGGATGGGTAATTTTCTGCCATCTTATGTATGTTTCCTGACATAAATTGGTGCAGTTTTTATATGTTTCCATAAACGTGTATTTGTCCTAAAATTATGATTTCATAGTTAAAAGTTAGAAATTGTGTGTACGTGCAAGGATGCATAAGCAAATGAATTAAGTGTATATAATATTTCATCATCAAGAGCTAAGTGGCAAAAGGAGTCAATGCCAAGTAGATACTTGATTCATCATTTGTTTTGAATTCTTATCTTTGTGTCCCCCATCTTAATGTAGAGCTGTGAAGTTTTCTTCATTGTCAGAATACTACACATTTGACATATGGTGTAAAAATTAAAAATGTCGTATATTGAATCCATTTTTATGAAAACGTTTTAGACTGACGCTCAAGCAACATTTGAAACTCTTCAGTGGAGCTCTGATAGTCTGCAATATAGTTGCTACAAATAACCTGTGAGAGTGCATAGTTAAACTATATTTTATATTTATCGCTAAATTACAAACAAGAGCATATATTTTTGTGAAATGTTTATTTTTGACTTGATATGGAAATGGAACAAATTTCAAATTTCATATTTGACAGTGTATACTTTACATTTAGAGTGCATATTTACACATAACATAGATATAAATATATGATATATTATTAACTTACTTAATCGGCACATCTTTTTTAATAATAACTCATTTCAAAAGAAACCAATAAACTTATCAAATTAAACCTAATCATAATGCGTTCATAACTTGGAAATGCAATATATCTTTCACTTCTATTGTATTCTGCCTTGCACAAAATAGATTAACCTCTACGGGTTTAAATGATTGAATCTATGAAATAGAAATAAATATGCAAACGTATCAGTCGATAGTTGTCACGTTCTACAAGTGATAGTCATTGACGATGCACTAGCAATGCACTAGTGTCATAGTTGAAAATGTCTTAATTCATAATTTCACTTTGTACTTAATTTTGGAAGACATGGAATGGAGTTGATATCCGAAGCATCACTCTGTCCAATGTTGTGGAATTTCTCATTTTTAATTTTAAATAGCAGTAAAGGTATTTGTTATCTGAACGCGTGAGCTAAATAACAAGCATGCAACTAGGGTATATCTTGATCTTGATTTGTCACTAAAAGTGAACATTAAAAATAATTCAACATTCAAATTCTATACTACAGTGAAGTCCATAAGTGTGGACTTTTTTGTTTGGACAAATAATTATCATATTTTGAGAAATATTTTTGTTCTTTTTAAATTCTAGAATAGTAGACTAACCATTTATCAATAAATAAAACAACAAGCAGTTTCGGGATCTTGCACACTTTATTCACAATTAAACTTTTCCCGAGGCTGGTGACACCCCCAAAAATGACAAAAGTCATAATGCCCTCAGTACTTGGTATGCGATCCCATAGATCTCACACACGCCTCTGTGCGTCTTCGCATGGACAGCACACACTTATCCAGATACGCCTGGGGAAGATTATTCCATTCCTCTATCAAGGCGTCCTCCAGGTCTTGAAGTGTGTCTTCCGGACGGATCCGTCGAGATATCCGTCTCTTCAAGAGGCCCCACACATTCTCGATAGGGTTCATGTCAGGACTCTTTGCGGGCCACTCCATTCGCTCTATCCCGTGATCCTCTAAAAAGGTATCCACTCTGTGTGCTCTGTGAGGGCGCGCATTATCGTCCACCAGCACAAATCGCTCAGGATCAAAGGCGCCAGCAACTGGGAGGACATGGGGTTCCAGTATTTCCCTCACATAGCGATCCGAATTCATATTTCCTCTGATTATCACGAGTTCGGAACGTCCTCCAAAACAAATGCCACCCCACACTAGAATTCCACCTCCGCCAAATGGTTCGATCGTGTTAACCAAATTATCCGAATACCGACTCGCGTCACGACGTCTCCAAACTCGGACGGTTCGGTCGGCACTACGTCGGCAAAACTTGGCCTCGTCCGTGAAGAAGCACTTCTTCCAGTCTCCCCTATTCCAGTTCCGATGGGCACGAGCCCACTCAAGACGGTTAACCTTGTGCTGCTGGGTCAGGTGCGGCCTGGTGGCAGCTACCCGCGAGCGCAATCCCACACGACGCAAACGCCGTTTCACGGTGGAAATCGAGAAATTGCGCGCTCCGGCCCCTCGCCCTCGTACGACCTCATTCCGGAGATCCTTGGCTAAAACATAAAATTAAACAATCGTTATTTATAATGTACAATTTTTTTTCAAAGCAAAAACATACAGGAAAAAAATCATGAGAACCTTTTAATTCTTACATGTAAGTCTCCTTTGCCTTGCCGCTAGATTTTCGATTAGCCTATCTTCGGCGTCAGTCGTGACTTTGGGCCTTCCACTTCGAGGCTGGTTCTTAACATCCCCGGTTCTTATAAACTTTAATTTAATTTTAGAAACAGCAGACTGAGTAATTCCATGCTGTTGGGCAATAACTCTCTGTTTTAGACCACTTTGCAATTTGCCAATAATAATGGCTCTCTGAGTTTGAGAAATTTCATCTACACCAAGTCGTGGCATTTTGATTTGATAATTTTAAAAAATGTTGATCAAAATTATTATAAATGAATTGCAAAAGAAACCAAAAGGTACTGTACTCACCAATGTGTGAAAAAACCAATAGATTCCATTGAATGGCTTGCACTCTAATCTATAGATTCCTTTAGACTTGCTTATTTTAAGAACCGTGGTTACACATAGACTTCTATCAAGTTTAGTGCGCATAGGCACTTTTGTCATTTTTGGGGGTGTCACCTGCCTCGGGAAAAGTTTAATTGTGAATAAAGTATGCAAGATCCCGAAACAGCTTGTTGTTTTATTTATTGATAAATGGTTAGTCTATTATTCTAGAATTTAAAAAGAACAAAAATATTTCTCAAAATATGATAAATATTAGTCCAAACAAAAAAGTTTACACTTATGGCCTTCACTGTATACTAAACAGATAAGTTTAAGATAAAATTTATATATCTCGCATGAAAATAGAAGGAGGATAATTATAATATATTTTGAAGATATCTGGTTCAGGTAACGATGTTTGTACGTCATGCGACACCCTTAAGCGTCCTTTACGTCTGCGTGTGCGAAATCTGTATACAATTTAGTATAATTTTGCAGCTGTTTCACAAAATATCACTTGTCGGTGACATCAACACTAGATTGAGGTAGAATCTACGGCTACAATACTTTGTATAGTGAAATGAGGCTGTGTACTATCAGAGTCTAAATAGTTCTATAATATCCGAAAAAGCAAGACCGCCCCCGCCCAGGTTTACCATTAACGTGTGCAGGAAAACGTATTTGAGATAGTTTGTTTTAAGTATTGTAAAAATAATTCGTTTTACAATTTTGGTAACGGGTACGTTAATATGTAAAGTCTATCAGTGGAACCAATTTGTTATAAATGAATTGGTTGAAACCAGCTATTTTTGAGCAAATGTGAGATACACCGTTTATAATAAATATTGGAATGGCAGACAGGGTATCTCTAATTTAGAGGTAACCCACTTAAACCTATCTAATTGCAACAAAATCAGCCGTGGATACAATTAGCACTTTGGTAGATAAAATTCAGAAAAAAACGATTGGTTTATCATTACAACAAAATAAATTGAAACGCTGTGCTACTGCATAGGCTTATGGTGAAAACTCGATGTGGCTTAACTTTTTTTGGACAGTATATATTAAATTGATTACTGTATGAGAGTGATGATTCCATTGTCATGTGAAATACACATTATACTTAATGTGTAATTGCTTTCAACAATGCACTGGTATACGCCATTCGTTTTGTTTCAAATTACTGATGTTATGTATTTTTATCTTACATACCACGAATTTTATATAAAACATGTTGATGACAATTAACAAAGAGTAAGTCTTTGAAAATTACTAAACCGTTAAATCTTATAATAATATGTGTTATTATTATGTTCATTATTATTGATTATAAAATCAAGGGAAATAATAATTATGTCACGTCACGTCCAAAGTACGTCGCTTTCGGTCGTGACGTTGAGAGGACGACCCACTTTGGGCCTGTATGAAAGTTTTCCGGACGTCCTTTTACGTCCCGGCGTCTGTAGAACCTAATTCCTACGTCCGATTGGGACGTGACGTCGCTGCAACGTCTTTTCTACGTCCGCGACGAATAAGGACGTCCGGAAAACTTTCATACGGGCCCAAAGTAGGTCGTCCGCTCAACGTTCGTGGACGTCTTGCCGAGTGGGTCAGCAGCGGACACAGATTCAAAACATTGAGGGGAGAGTCTACGCGTTTCTATTATCTTCTAAGGTATAAGCAATATCCTCAAAGCCTTTTTATATATTTTAGTTGTCTTGAGAAATGGGATGTGATGCATGTATTTCCTCTGTTGACTTCTAAACTCTTTCCTAATGGCCAGTATGTCGATCAGACAATTTTGATAAACCCATTGTTAGGATTGGCAGAAAGCAAAATAGCTATTAATTAAGAAAGAACTCTTGTTCCGCATTCGACTGCAAAAAGTTACTTATCTTTAAAAAAAATGATTAACAAAATATAAAACCATCTTTGAAAAATAATAAGAGCTATCCAAGTGAAATCATAGAGAGCTTTGCACACATTCGCTAACTCATACGAGTGAGATTTATGGTCAATAAACGACCAATATTGTCATCACAATCCCATAGGGCGTATGCCTTTTTGTGTAGGTCATCATAAAATATTCGATACATATTTCACAGAAAAAAATGTACAATGCTGTTGAAAATTAACTAAGATCAGATTAAGAATCTGGATTCCAAAAAATACATATAACTGTAATTCATCATGAAAGTTATAATAAAACATGATAATTATATATTCTTATCAAATGTCAATTTATCGTATATCAGAGCGTTTTGATTTATACAAGTGCTAGCTCTTACATGTTAACACAATTGAGAACAAACGAGTATCTATTCCCTAATGTTCTATTTGTTTACGCAATTTCACTGAGAAAATGATAAATGTATTTCTCTGAAGTCAGAACTCATCAGTCAATGGATCGTTTAAGTAAATCTTTGCATGACAAAAAACCTCGAAATTCAGCAGAAAAGATAGGCTTCTAGGCGCTTTCCTTTTGTAGAAAAACAAGACACATTGTAACATTGCCATAAATGGAGTGACCAATGAAAAGCCTTGGTTTTGTAAACACGTGGTCATTAAACAAGAGCACCCAGTGAACAGATAATGCATAGTTATGGATACATGTATATATATACATATAGATAATATGATTCCAGGTCAAAAAGTCCCCGGACATAAAGTCCCCGGACATAAAGTCCCCAAATTGGTCAACATAGGACATAAAGACCCCGGGCAAAAATATAATTTAGAAACATTTATTTTCATTTTCATTTAATGCATATTTAAAGTTATATAGTCTTAAATGACAGTTAATTGTGATATCAAAATATATTGAGAAATTAATTTTTTTATTATTATTATTATAGTTGTATTTATATAGCCCGTTCACCAACATTAGCTCGAAGGGCTTTACAATAGCATATGATTATACAAATATAAATGAGACT
>LQRL01056172.1:0-13236 GCA_001703475.1 Hydroides elegans
CCCCCTCTCTTTTCTCTGCACACCCCTGAATAAACCCCTCCAGGAAGAAACACCCCCAGGGCGCCGATATAAGTTTTTTTGCTTTCTATATTTTACTTACATATATAAAAACCGAAAAGGGAAGGTGTGTGTGCCTCAACTCCACGCCTGTCTACAACATGCTTAAAAAAACGTTAAATTAAATAAGTTAATTAATTCATTGTTACTGGTAATATAGGAACCAGTTTAGGTTATGTGATACGATTTTTCAAACATTTAGAATCTGCTGATTCGATCAATTGGATTGAACATTTTCTGGCATGGTGGCAATTTGGCTTTTCGATTATTTAAGCAATTGGTGAGTGTTCTTATATGCGTTTTCATACATTGGAACCCTCCTGACCAAAGTGACTATTTGTGGGCAATTATGCAACAATCCACGAAAAAGAGATGTGTGTCTCTTTGAATGGTATACACCAGTAGTCATGCATATATTAAGGAAAAAAAGTCAAAAAATAAAAATAGCATCAAATGTGTAAATCAAATTAATCAACTGTTACTTAATGTTATGCCAGTGTCATAACACACAATTGTCAAGCAAATAGAATTATAATTATGTGTCACATATTGTTTATCTTTTGCTTTCCTAACCCTCCAAACTGTTCCGATCCTAGTCCAACCCATTCGTGAATTACACCATACACTAAATGCAGTTGAGGGTGTAACGCATTGTAATCGGGGCGAAGTACAATGCAAAACATAATGCGCTACAATTTTTCTAGGTGTTCCAAAAAAGTCATTTTGTTCAACCAACCCTGCAAGTTTTGGCAAATGTTGAAGTTCGAGTGAATTTAATTGCACCCAGGATTTTCATTTTTTTTTGTTGCCACTTTTTTAACCAACCTAAAACAAACATCAACTATAAAAATATCATAATTATTATTATAAACTGCTTTTAAATAGGCTATGGAAATAAGTATGCGTTCTGTGTCTGGGAAGATGAATAGTTTATCTGTAATGTCTATGTTACCAGCGAAAGTGTTAAAAGGTTTTGCAAAAAAATATAGAAATAAATAACATAGTTTTCATTCATTGAAAAAATAGAATTCAAAGTTCATATTTATTGTTTTAAAAATCTAAAATTCTACAGAATTTGTTCTACCGTGAGATTTCAAGGAGGAATACTTTTCCCTTGTAACTAAGAAGAGTAAAAATTTCTTATAGAAAAAAAAGAATATATGGTGCGATTCCGTGAGATATCTAGGCCCTATTAATAAACGAAAAAATAAGTTTCCAGCAATTAATATGAAATATATAAAAAAAAATGACACAGGGTTAAAGTGCGTGATAATGTGCCATGACATTTTCTGCTTTCAACAGCTTTGCATTTAACGCACGAACCATGAAACAACACATGAAACAGCACCCATATCGTGCACTATGGTTCAAGACCCAAAGACTGAGAATTTTGAAGGCGTTTTCCTTGAACCTCGTTTTGACTGCTTGGCGCGCACTTCTAATGTCTGATTTTAATATTTTAATTTAATTAGAATTGTGGTTTGTATATGTCGGTGTGGTTTTGCGAAATAAGGGATGGGTAGGGCATATGGAAATTTAAATATAGGTATAGAATATCAAAATATAGATTTATTAACATATTCTGCTTTACGTAATGTCTCACATACTGTATTTTATTAATTGATCGATTTGCATATTGGTTCAAATGTTTTTAAAAATATTTTAATAAAAGGATATAATTTTCCGCTTCGATAAATTTAAAGCAACATGGCTTTGCAATTATATATTTGTTATATGTAATAGGTAGAAACCCCTTTCAATCATAAACGAGAAATGTGATTTTTGTTTCTATTTTTGCTTTGATTATTGATTGTGTGTTAATTGTTTTGTTTTTTTTTTGTAATATTTCGGTTAATTGTACAAACGTTCCAATTAAAGTAATTATACAAGGAGAACTTAGTATGCATCCTATTTACATCTCAAGGACAAAACATGTTATTTTAACACGCTATGTTTTCATTGTACAATTCGATATACTCTAATATAAACTAGGGCGAATTATGGAAATAAAATTATTTGGCGGCATTTAAACAACAATATGTTTTTTTCTATTAAATAACGTCGGCGAAAACATCAGCAAGAAAGTTATTGATCACAGGGAAAAAATACACACACACATGGACAATGCGAAAAAAACATGAATATTTTGGTCACCATTAGATCCATAGTCTAGAAGGGGTCTACTGCAGCCAGCTCCCCTTTACTATATAGGCAAGCAATATGGGCTAAATATGAGAGTTTAGAGGCACTTGTATTAAGGATGACATGGGTCTTCTAAATATTATATTCCCTTTACGACAGTTTAGAGACGGTGAATACAGATGATCTTATTCACCTAGTTGCTTAAAAACAGAACGGGATCGTGTAGTCTCTCTGTTAAAGTACCCAGCTCCACAGCACCCTTTAAATGAGGGCGCAACTCTGTCAGTATGCTATATAGGCTATATATGCAAGTTTAGGGGCACTGGTATGAAGGATGATGATCACACTCAAACTTCGATTTTTCATATTTTTTAATATATATTTTTTTTTTCAGTTCGGGTCGGTCAAATCCTGAACGAAGACACATTCACGTCTGATCTGACAAACCAGGGTTCTACTGCATATTCGACTCTCAATGCAGCTATAGTAGCCAAAGTAAGTGTAGTTTATGGATTTGACGTCGTCTATTTATATCAAATGTCGACGATTTATGTACAACTGACCCCTTTTCTTTTTTATTAATGATTAATAAGTACATTTTAATTTATTTTTATATTTGAATGCACAAACAAATTAAACATGAGTGAGCGAGGAACTATTTATTGCATTTTGTAGAAAACATACCTTTATTTTTGCTCCATTGGAACTTTTAATGCATCGTTGTATGATAATTTCAGAATCCGTTGGGGTAATTTTAAATTGCTAAATCAATGCTTATCATTTCAAGCTTAATCATATAGGACAAATCAATCAGCTATCACAAAGCTATTTCATTTTATGGATCCAACGCTTCTGCTCCTCAAAGTTTCAATAATGTGTAAATCAAATTAAACATGTCGTATATGTATATCTTATGTAAAGCTATTAACCATTTATTTGTACTTAATAGCTTATATCGATAGGTAAATGACGCAATTTCATTTTGCAGATTCAAGGCTACTGTATTCAAACTATACTCAACCCCTGCACAGTAAGCGGTGTGACCTTTGCGAGCTCAGGGTCAGGTGACTTCATTCAAGTGACCTTTGACCTTGACCAAGATACCCAAGATGACAGTAACACAGTGTTAACGCAGCTTAATAGCGCGACCCTCGCTGACCCCAATCTGAGCACGGGCGGCCGGTTGTGGCCGTGCAGCCTGGAGTTCGATGGATGTAAGTTTGTGATTGTGGCATGTGATTGTGTTGCCAGCTGGACATTTTTTTCATTGTAAGGGTGCGTGTTAACTGATCAAACCAAGCTTCAAACCTAAGTGTGCATGGCTCGGTTTAATGGGAATAACTTGGTTATAGTTTGATTTAATAGGCTTACTTGGTTAAGTTCGTAAAAAGATTTCGTAGGTGTTAAGAGAGTAACAGCTGTGTAGTTTGCATATCCAATTGTATATAAATGAATCATTATGCGGTTGGATTTTATTAATAAATAAGAAGCAAAAGTAATTGTGTGAAATTTGAAACAAGCTGCTTCTCAAATCATGATGTTCCAACAACATTGAAAAAATTGTCATAAAGCTACATTTTCTCAACAAATGTAGCAACTAAGATTGATAATAATAATTTTTAAACTTTTATTTCCTTCGGAAACAGTGATGTGGGACTGTTGCGGTGACAATCCTTGTCAAAATGGCGGCGTGTGCTCGGAAGTGGCCGATGATTACGAGTGCGCATGCCCGAGCACGCATTCTGGGACAAACTGTCAAACAGGTGCGTCAAAATGGTAGTTAATGCTACAAAAACTTAATCACGGGTTTGGTGCTCAAACACGGTTATATAAACGGGTTAGAATAAGTATATGTTGCTTAACTACATATATTTATATATATAAACAATTTTTAGTTTGAGCATCCTAATATACACATCTTTGAGGCAACACTTTGATTGTTTCATTTTTTGTCCTATTTACAGAGGTGACCCAGTTGCAAAGCAGCTTCATCATAGACACAGCGTGGGTCGATCCGTTTGATGCAAGCGGTGAGGTGGAGGCAGCCATCGGACAAATGGTGAGTTTGTTTTAAAGATATAATTATCATAAAAATCAAGAATCGTAAGTGTGTTTCTATTTTGAAATAGTGTGTTTCTCTTTTGAAATAGTGAGACTGTTTCAAAAAATCTCATAGAAACAAATGTTTGATAGCTTTCATGCATATTTGACATACCACCAAAAGAACGTTATTTGGGAACAGTGAGTGTGTTGCAAACTGTAAAATTTGCTTTACAGTAATAAATACGTTTTTTGTATTTCTTAATGTGCTTTATGTATTGTCAATTTGTTCATTTCCTTGTGTTTTGAAAAATACTTACGTCATGCTCCCTCCATTGTAGATAGACACCACCGCTTGTACTCAGGATACATGTGAGATATCCAATGTGGTCTTCTCAGAATCCACTGGTAAGACTATTTTATCTTTTTTCTTCAAACATTTTAACAAAACAAAAACTACAGACATGTACACATAACATAACATCGAGTTGATCTTGCAAACAATTGGACTTAAGAAAATATACAGCTTCATTATAGTATTGAGTATATATTAGTTGTTGGTATGTTATCATGAAACGGTGGAATATTTTTTAAATAAAATAATAATAAAAAAAATAGGGAGCCAGCTTGTGGTTGCACATTTTTAGTACTTTAATCAATATATGGTATTCTGCTACAAACAAAGATGAAATATATGAATCATCAAATTCGTTCTCCCTGCAGACAACCGCGTTCTTGTGACCTTCACGACCAGTGTGCACCTCATGGGGTCGTCCGGAGGTGTCAGCTTGGAACCCATTTTCAACAATTTGGTCGTCGCTGCTGAGGGAGGAACCAATATCATTTCGGCTGGTAGCGGTTATGCGGTTGTACCAAGCAGTATTGTCTTTGGTCAATGTATGTATATTTGCATTTTTTTCAATTGAATAGTTTAAGGGGATTCTACATTAGTCCCGTACGGTTAAGCCTTTCGTATCCAACGAATGAAGAAGAATGATTTAGGGATCGGGTCTCTTCATTAGTCCAGTATGGCTGTATACTTTTTGACTCAACGATCGAAGAAGAATAAGGAAAAAAGTGTTTTGTGTTTGAACGCACACATCTATTAAATACATGTCGAGACTAACCACATACTACACATCAAACAGTAACTTTGTAACACTTTATCGGTTTATTCAATCTGTACGGAAAATAGTTATGTTTTATGGCACGGAAACTTAAATTCGATACCTGAAAAAAATACCGGTAGGAACGTTTTGGTAAAATGAAAACAATGTAAATGGAAGACTTGAGACACCAGTTGAATATAACCACAAAACGCGGCAGGAGGGTGACCACAAACCTGTCGGAAAAAGTTGTGCTTAAAATATATTTAGAACATAATCGGTGTGTCTAATAGTTTATTTCATTGATATAATGATCTAAAGCACAACATTTATTAATTTCAAATATGTATTATGGCGCTTTTGTGACAAAAACTTTATATCTGGTATTATCGCGCACTATAACAATTATTAACAAATTATCCCTCAGCTCATTCATAAAACCTTGAAAGCTTTTGGCAAAACCTTAGTTTAAAAATGAATTATTAATCTAATAATTTTGTCTCATTTCAAAAGACGAAAAGGACTATTGCGATGGCAACACCTGCAGTGGCAACAGTGTGTGTCTTGAAACCGATACGTCCTTCACTTGCGACTGCAACCAGGGCTTTACGGGCGAATTCTGCACAGAAGAGTGTAAGTGGAAAACATTATGAAATATGAATTCTAAACACGATTTTCGAATGGGTTTTATTTGAGAAAATTGCAAATATATCTTGTGGGGCGATGCGTCGATGGTTTAGGGGTTTTTGGAGATTTTATTTAAGGATGTTATTATATAGACCGATTTATAGAAAGTAGTAGATATATATATATATAAAACGTATATTCGTTATGAGTTGCTAATAATCAGATATGTAAATAAGCTCAACATTTTAATGGTATTTACTATTTAAATGAACTATTTAATGAACTTCACTGTGCTCTATACATGATGTTACATATTTTTCTATTCAACCCCCTTTCAATAATGAATTGTATGTGATCCTTTCCAGTCCGCCTGCTGTCCTTCGGACCAGAAGAAGGAGACACACAGGCGACATTGCAAATGGAATCCACAGCCAATACGTATTGCACTGCAACCATCGATGGACCGTTGGTCCAGTTTTCGTCTCATAGTTATAGTCGTTTCTACGTGAGTAGCATCTTAGCCTTGAAAAGTTTGACTGCTAGTTATATAAGTTCTTCCTTCCGTTTGATATTCAACATTGTGGATAATAATTGGGTTATTTCAGTTATGTCAAAATTATAATTTTAGCCTATATTAATTTATAATATTATATTTTTGAGGATAAAATCGCGATTGTAAATCTATAATAATCATCTTTATTGTTCATTTGCCTTATTTCCCAGATTTGCCAAAACGGATACATCGGCTTCGGTCCCGCGCTTTACACGGAGGTGCCGCGACCTTGGGATGAGATGTTGTCGTCAAGAACAGAACCTTACGCCATTCTGGCGCCTCATATGGCTAGTAACAGTCTTATCGACGGCGGTGGTATTTACTACCAGACCTACGAGGCTCAACCTGTGACTTCGCCGACCTATGACACGTAAGTGGGGAAGGGGTGTTTCTGAATGAGTTTATGGGCGGTCGGGCTATGTCGGCTATCTCGGGTGTAGGGATTTCTCCTTGAAATAATTTCAGAGTCCTAAAAAAAAACAGTGAAAATCGCAAGCACCGACGAGAATTTCTGATTGTATGTAAGCAGGACCTTAGACTCCACAAGATTGCCAACCGTTCGATATCCTGATATACAGGGAAAGCATCGAGTGGTACAGCTCAAACACTTTATATAAGCAAAATGATTAATTAAGATATAAATTTATTATAAAGGATTTCAAATCCTACATTCACAAATCTTATTTTCACTTTTCAGCGTTCAGCAAGTAAACAGCCAGGCTCGAAACATAGTTGAGAATTATGGCTTGACCCCATTTGACTTTGAGGTCGCTTACAAGGTCACATTTGAGGGCATGCGACCAACATACGACTACGATCCAGATATGGACGGGGTTAGTTTGTGTATCTGTAAATTATTCCTTGAAAACCTTGTTATTTAATTTTCATAATATTAGATATTTCTTTATGAAAAAAAAAAACAAAGTCACATTTGATCATTTAGTAAGAAAGTTTTTATACCTCTTGAACAATTACACTTTACTTAGCTCAGAGTAAGAAATAGTCGTTTAAGATACTGAGGTAAAAATAACAATTCAGGTCAAAATATCTTATTCTGAAATATGTTTATTCCGAGATTTGTGTATTAATGGCAACAAGTTAAATGAGCATACTCTCTCGAATATTGTCTATATGAACAATATATTAATGTTCCTATTTTTTACAGCCAAATACCTACCAAATCCTGATATTAGCCACCTCACAGACTGTGGTCGTTGTCTATCTTTATCAAGACATGGGCTGGCAAACTGTCGTAAACATCCGTTCTGGAATGTTAGGTATGTATATTAATATAATATAAAAAATAGTGTTTTTGACCTGACCCATATGTTTTGATCGAGTTTATTCTCAATCTAAATTGCATGTGGTTTTCAGACCATAAAAAAGTAATGGATCATGACTACTTATTATTAACAAAACTTGCTTTGTGCAATATATCATTTTATAAACATTTGATAAAATGAGAGGTACTGGTAGATATGCATTATAAAGGTGTCCTTTCTAGATAAGTTACGTTAGTTGCAATCATGATTCATGCTAGGATGCTTAAAAAAACCAATATATATATATTTTGCCGTTGTAAAACTATGGAAACTCAAAGCTGGGTCACTGTCCTTGAACACCTTGTTTATTTAAATTAAATCTTTATTGGACTTGATTGATCTCTCTGGCAGGCTATAACGTACTCTCTCGAGGGAACCTGCAATTCGTGCTTAAAACAGCCAAAACATATATACCTTTCTGTTGAATACATTCAAAGCTGGGTCACTGTCCTTGAAAACATTGTTTATTTATTGGGCTTGATTTGTCTCTCCGGCAGGTTATAACGTGCTCTCGGGAGAGAACCTGCAATTCGTGCACTCCTTCTCTAGCTTTTCGCCCGGTATCCCACAGGCATTCCAGCTGAACAATTTAGTCCTTGGCGGCTCCGGTAAGACCAAAATAATAAAATTAATATATACTTATAAATGAGATAATAGGAATAATGACAGTAATATGCAATATACTTTGGTATTAATATACTAATAAATTATATGATAAAAATAATGACAATAAGATGCAATATTCTCTGAAACAAATATTTGATGAATTTGAACCAAATTTGTGAAAAATAATTTCTCCACCTTTAGTTGGTGCGTCTTATATAAGAAAAGACAGAAAAAGAAAGGGTATAATTTGAATCTAATCGATGTGTAAATCAAACTAATATGGACTAAACAAAGTTAGTTCCGTAAGAAATTAATTTAATTTCAATTTTCAAACGTTTTGTTAGGCGCGGCTCTAGGAACCTACGCCTTCGAGATCAGAACTCAAGGGGATACTGCGGGGATGCGATGTGAAGCATGGTACAACGAAGAAAGGTAACACACTTTTGAATATTTTGAAAATTCCAAATGAATTTCGAATCAAAACACTTTGTTTCGAATATAGAACCCTATTGATTACAACATATACAACCAACAATGAGAAAAATAATAAGCTTTAGTCCAAAAGTGTCCGGTTACCCGAACTCACTCTAATTGGGCCGCCGCAAGAAATTAACAAACAAGTCCTATTATTATATGATGGGGTTGTAACAAATGTTTTGATTGGTCGAGAGCTGAGCATCATATGTAATGTTGACTTGACCTCAAAGGTCAAGTCAACATTACAAATTGTTGTATGAAATGTTTTCCGTAAAATGTAAACAAATAATATTTTTCACTTTTTCACAGTACATTTTCGCTAAATGAGAAAAGGAATCATATTAAATTATTAGCCGTCTTTCCTTGATAATGGCAATTATGGGATAAACATAAGGCCCTATACGAATTCTGCCTATTTCTCTTTCCACCATACTTACCGCATTCCTGAGCCCATAAGACTTCCAATGAATGACACCTTTATGATAAATTCTAATTATCAATACTTTCAATGTCTAAGTACCGCTATATTTCCAAATACTTATCAATACTTTATATGCTTAGGTACCCCATACCTCCGTTGGACTTTGCTCAATCGATGTTTTAATTTGGATTGGTCACAGAAGGACCGGCCGAGTAGGTATTTCGAATTCAATATCAGTACTCATCACTACTTGATTATACTTTCAATACCTATAGGTACCGCATCCCTCCATTGGACTTTGCTCAATCCATGTTCCAATTTGGACTGGTCACTGAAGGACCGGCTGAGTATTTCGAATTCGTCAAGAATGCCATTCCTCAATGCCCGTCCAGTTTTGCCGTAATGGCAGAGGTACGAAATGTTTAAAATACAACATTGAAACGTATCTCTTTCAGCATGCTAAAGAGACAAGTTTATTTGCTGTATCAATTAAATACGAATATTTGTACAAAAGTTCATTGAACATTTTATGTGGATATGTCCATCCAGTTTTGCCGTTATGGTAGAGGTAGAGGCAATATTATCTTGATATTATCTTGATATACACTGTAGCTCGAATGAGGTAATCCACTAAAAGATTGCAGTTAAAGATTATTCTCATGTAATCAAATTATTAAAATTGCAAAAGCTCCTATGTGAAGTGAAATATGGTGAATTAAAGCAATGACACAAAGAATTCTATATAAATGTTTTCATTTTATAGTATTACTACAGAATCTAATGTTTTCATTTTGTAGTAGACTATTGAATCTAAATATTTTAATTTTATAGCTAGATTGAAAAAAAACTATTAAGTTTTCGCTTTTACAAACTATTCTGTTTTGTGTGTTTGCTTATAGGTCTTGGCACAATGGAGACTATGGTTTGTCAACGGCGACCGAACATGTTTTGTTAGTTTGTCGATGGATCTAGGAACACGGGTAACTAGTTTTAATGTTCAATGTTCCTTATGAATCTTCGAAAAAAAAACTGTCAACATTTAGATTTGCATCCATTCTTATTAGTTTGATCTTGTACAATCTAAATTGAAAAAGATAAAGCCGCATTAACGCATAATAAAAGCTAGGAAATACTGGCAAAAAAACCCGATTTGTGCGTGAACAGAAGGGATCAATGTTTTTATACAAAAGTAGCTTTCGGGCTTATGGTTTTCGGGATTATATTACTGTTTCTTTTGTTTAGCGTGAACGCGCCTTAAGAAATCATATTAAATGTTTAGCGACTTTTCTTTATATTTATATTTAATTTTGTTTCCAGGCCTGCTGTTATTCACTTACAACTGGAGGATTGATCACGAACAGTATAGACCAAGGACCCGTGTTTGTTTACAGTCCAATTTTCGCTCCAGGTAAACCTAATACATATACATTCTGCATAGAGAACTGAGAATGGTAAGAAACGTAAAGACTGAAAAGGCGCCATATTAAGTTACATTAAACACCGCATGCGTTAAGATGCATTTTGCGTTCACCATAAGGATTAAATTTGAAGATAAGATTTGTCAGAAAAAGCTCGAACATCGCGTCTAATAGTGATAAACAGAAACACCTTGTTGAACCAGAACACCATACATCGGGGGCGCTGAACACAATTTTCTGGTTACCAAAACAGGTTGTTCAGTTTATTAAGGTTCCTGATGCAACCTTGCTGCTGCAAAAAAGCCCGTATTTTGCGTTCACAGAATGGATAAATTGCTATGTTTTAATACAACAGTGGCTTTCGAGCTTTCAGTTTTCAAGCTTTTAATTTCGGGCTTTTTTGTTTACATGAACGCGCCTGAAGTTAAATGCATGCTTTGTTTTTGTTAAACAGAGAACTACCAGAACTATGATGGACAGTGGTATGACTTATGCTGCATGCAGTCAGCGCGTTGTGGATTGTTTTTCGAGCTGCGCCCTAGACAGAATTTCGGAACCTTTGAAACACCCTATGTCGGTAAGGTCTTTCTTTTTCAAACTTTATAAAATTAAGACAAAAGAACGGACAATAAGATCGTGATTTTTCAAATCTTAAGTCCTATAAAGAACATATAAGTATATTGTCCCTTGCCGCGCCTTGTCGCTTACCGTGTGAATAGGCCCTTAGAGTGAACTTGTAGCAATATTAAAGTATTTTGGTATTATGTAGTTTTTATGTTCTCAAACCTAGTTGTGTAGGAGTCTATTAGCTTTTTCGATATTTTGGTTGGGTAGAGAGGTAATTGTTTTCATGGCTATATATTGTGGTTATTCTATTGGGTTAGTTTGTGGTTATATTTTACGGTTATATTTTGTGGTTTGTTGAATAATCGCAAATTATATGCCTTTTCAGGGAACAGTTTCGGCGACCCTCATTTCCTTACTATGGACGGATTGGAATATACCTTCAACGGATTAGGTGAGTGTTTACGGTGTCTTTGATAAATAAACATACCGTCTCTATATAAGTTAACAAGAATCTATGTACCGGTGTAGCGTGATATTATTGCCCCCATGATACTATTGCCGGGGGGCAAGAGTATCATGGATTTTTGCCATGAGATTATTGCCCCCTCCGTGATATTCTTGCCCCCTATCTCAAATGATTATGTTTCATAACTTTTGTAATGTTATGTCAAATATTCAAACTGACATGATATAACATGTATTTAATTAATAAATTAGTTGTAAAAAAAAGTAAGGTAAACAATATAATAGAAAAAGAACAATTTTGTAACTTTTCAATGCTGGAATTTTAGCCATCAATAAGCTCTTCAAATTATTATTTCCAGGGATGTTTTATGATTTTTAATTACGCTATGCTCAGATTAACAGACAATTACCATTTAAACTGTTTTGAACCTAGGAAAAAGAAAACCAAACCGTACACACTGTGGATTAGGATTAGTAAAAGACGCAGATTCTGCTCACTCCATGGCACTTAATTGCAATTAAGCAACATTACTTATGTCATGACGATGGTATTTGTCCTTTGAGAGATGTACTATTTATTCAAAATTGTTTTGGATATCTTGCATAAAACTATTATATTAAATCTAAGTCTCAAATGAAGCGAGATGATGTGAATCTGTTTAATCACTTCATTACAGAAAAAACCTGTAGATATTGAACTTTACCACCTTTATTAAGATATTGCACAGAAAAGTTAAACTAATTAACAAATATTGCTTACATTACAGCTTGGAACTTGAATATAGACAAAAAAAATAGTTGAATTACATATATAACAATACATACATAGGGGGCAAGAATCTCATGGAGGGGGCAGGAATCTCATGACCTCTTATCTATGATATTATTGCCGGGAGGCAATAGTATCACTATGATATTATTGCCGGGGGCAAGAATTTAGGGGGGCAATAATATCATGGTACACCGGTATAGCAAAGATAAAGAAAAGTGCTCCAAACCTTGTTTTTCCTTGTTTAATCAATAGCCAAATATTCCCTCCTGCCAAAACAGTTTAAGTTACAACAATCTACCCAGGCACCGACATCTTAAACATCGCTCAGAACACCACATCATATGATTTGTCCTCATTTTATTTACTTTTTTTCAGGCGAATACCTCCTTTGTGGCACCACCAAAACGGGTGCCACTTTCTTCCCTGGCACCGACGTTCTTGACATCACTGCGGACACCACGCGGGGCATGGTCATCCAAACGCGAACGCAACAAGTCGTGCGAGAAGGCTCGATGTTTGGAGCCACGATATTTGCTGCTTATGCTATAGAAGTGACCGAGTCGGTGGCGATTTATATTGGGATGAGGGAGGATGGCGGAGGAAATGCTGATAGTGGTATGTTTTTATTATTATTATTTTTTTTTTTTGGGGGGGGGGGGGGGG
>LQRL01056180.1:0-12386 GCA_001703475.1 Hydroides elegans
TTTTCCAGATATGTAAGATTTTCCATTCTACATTATTTATCATATGTATATCAATACATTTGCAATAATATACCCTTTAATTGTTAACTCATAATCATTTGCAAAGCGTATTGTTACGTTATAATGTATATTTGTGATAGATGATGATGTGCTGTGACAAAACATGTTTGAATGCAATCGTTATGGTTTGAGAATTTTCAGAAAAAAAAATCGTATTAAAATGTTGTATAAGTATTATTTTCAATGCATTTAATGAGCTTAATAAACCAATATAACATATTTTAAGTGTTTTTGTGGTTAATCATTCGTTCATAGTTCTTGAGTATTGTCATCTAATTAGATAATTAATAATGATATTCTTTGCTTATCATAAAATACATATTTGTAAAATGTATCATTTTCGAACCTTTGAACTTTTTGAACGCGAATTCCCATGGGTTCGAAAAACCAATTTTATATGATCTACATAAAGAGCCAGCAAATGGCTATATAATTTAGTTTGAACGTTTGAACATTTTGAACTGATTTAGAACATTTTCGAACATTTCAAAACCTTGGACATGAATATATTTGTTATGTTTTTTTATGATTTTTATGTTAGGTTCACAATGTTCACGAAAAGTGTTTAACACATTTATGCGTTATTGTGACATCGAAATTGATTACCTAGTTAAATCTCATAATTTAATGCGTCACAGCGCAAGACATTAGTTACGCAAGAAACAAACGGTTCTGCATTTCTCTAATATAATAACCACTCATAACTAAAAGAGAATGCATTTCATTATAAGGCTGTATTCATTATTTCAGGAATTCATTTATCATATAATCAAAAAGATAATCAATAATCAGTTTCAAACCAACAAAAACGATAAAGACAAAACAAGCGTTTTATCAATTAATTATAAAATAACAACAAGTCTTAAATTAAACATTTAGTCTATGGTTGAAATCGACACAATACTTTTTAAAATGAGAACTGATAAAAGAATAGCATGAATCCGGATCCATATAATACCCTAAAGTCTAATATCTTTTATACCATAAAGAATAGTGTAATAAAAAAAGCAATTGAAAATATAATGAATTTCTCGAAGAGTCATTTTAGAATGATAAATATTGGCTTTATTATAAAACAATATGAAAATAATGAAAACAAATTAAGCCTTCTAACAAAACGTAGTTATATCATTTGAATTGTTTATTGTATCAAAACATTTTACCATATAGTCTTTTCTTGAAAATGTATATACATTTTTTTTTAAACTGGTGTATCATGATCGCTCGTGATATTTGTACTTATGTTTTCCTGAGGCATATAAGGAAATGAGTATGCAAAAGAACCTTTAATCTTGATTTGTACTCTTATACTTCATAAAGATTTTACCTTGTTAGTTGAATCTTTTCTGCTAAGATCCGCAACAGAGAAATAATAACAAGGCAATTTATTTCAGATAAACTAAATTGGACTTGTAGAGCTTCACCTTAAAAGAACTATGTATGTAATTATAATAGAGCATAGTCTATCGGCTAAGCCTGCTTCGTCCTCAATTATGAAGCAGACGACTTTGACAGTTGAAAAAAAAGTTATTGAGAAATGTATGGATAAATAAATAGAAGATGTTTTTATGGCCAGTGGTATCCTTTTTTTGCAATGAGAAAAGACAAATACAATTTTACTCAAGGTTGCAACTCATTCAGAATATGTTTGGCCTATGAAGGACGTGTTACAAATATATAATATATTTTAGAACAATTATTTGCATTTTATGTAGAACTAAAAAATGTATATACACTTTTAATAAGGAGTCACCATCCACCTTAAATAGAAACATGATCATTTTGGATTACCTGTTCAATGAGCAGGAAATGTGTGAATGGTATCTTAATGGATATGAAAAAAAATATTTAGAGTGTATTTGGAATAAAAACAAATGGAAAATTGTTGAAAAAGCTTTTCCATTAACTTTTGTATCTAGTGTTTGTTTTTAAAAATGTGTGTTGTTTTGGCATGTTATGAATAAAAAGAAAATAGCCTACAGAGAGGCTGCGCCGAATATCAAAAATAGGTTAGAAGGTCTAATATTCCATGTAAACAGACCACAAACAAGCAATGTTACTTGTGATATTTTGGTGATTAGCTATTTGCTCGGAGATTTTTCAACCAGCCCAATCTCTCGCATGTGTCAGTAACCATCGTTTGGAAAATCAGACAACTGTTGGATTATAATTAATGTGTTTTTATGAGTTGAGTTATCATATATAATACGATGAGTTTAGGTTTAAAAAGTAATACAGATTCATTTAATTTAGTTTTTTTTTCAAAAATAAAATGTACTGAAATTTCCTCTCAACAACATTTTGGCATAAAAAACTTGATCGTGTCACCCATTCTATCTGAATGTTGACTCGCTTTCACGAATTCATCAAGACCTGTAGAGATGGAGGGCTAGAGAGGGAAGACACCTAGCTGTTTAAATTTGCTACACCGTGTTTTAGGCTGAAATATATTCTTCGCTGATATGATGATGATGATGATGATGATGATGATGATGATGATGATTATGATGATGATATTGAACACGGCGCCTTTTCAAGCTTAGTCCTTGTGCACATTAAATCAATCATCCTCTCTCACGTATAGAGTCTTTATAAAATCCTTCTCGCTCGTAGAGTCTATATAAAACACTCGTATTATCAAAATTCACCAGTTTCACAGATAAATTCACAACAAATATCACTTTTCCTTCACAAATTGTCTTATTCCTTTCTATCCAGAGCTAGAATCATAGCACTTTGTATTTATATACACTGTTTTCAGTTGCTTCTAGATCTATTTGAGCAGAGTTAGTTTCTGGCCGCCAAAAGGTTTTTTGACTTTTCTCAGACCATCATAGAGTGCTTTTTTGGTCGGCGCTGAATCTGGTAGTCTTCATATATGGCACTCTGAGGCGTCGAGTTGCGATAGTCGTTGACCAAGGTTTTGGACCAGCTCTTTCGTAGGGCTGTTCGTTTGTTGTTATTTGGGTCACAACGGATGTTTGGACTCTGCAAGGGGTTGCCTTTGGAACGTGACGATTTTTCTCTCTAGGGTGTCTGTAAGAGTCCACAATTCACAGTTATATAAGAAAATACTTGTTAACAATGCGTTGAGTATTCTGATTTTAGTATCTACGCCTACTTGTTTGTTAGTAAATATTGGTTTTAGTTTTGGGAAAGTGGTGTTGGTGAGTTGTTTGCGCCGTTCCGAGTTCCTCAGTTGTACCGAGGAGACTACCTCCATATTTACACTTTTTCCAGCTTTCGTCACCACCTTTTTTGATGTGATATCTTTCAGTGTTTGATTGATTTATATGTATATTTCCCTGTTTCAGTTTTTTTGTGGTAGTTTTTGTCTATATTGAAGTAGATGCCCTGCCTATGTCATCAGCGTATTATTGATCTAGTGTAAATGAAGGATCTTTGTAATTCGAGTAGTCATGATCTTCCAAAAGATGTGGCAGAGGGTGTTTTTTTATTTATTTTTTATTATTTGCAGTTCATTCTGTATTTCTTGTTGTTCTTTATCTGTTTTCGGGTTTATGGTTAAAAGTCATTCTAACGCACTTAGTAGTTTACTATCTCCATGTTTCAGTCTTTCAGCAAGATATTCAATGAAAAATAGTGCAGATGCCCCATCACCTTGGGGTGATTCTATATTTGTTTTAAACTCAGTTGATTTTCGAGTTTCACACGTAATTCAACATTTTCTTACAATAATGCGACTAGATGGATTTCGTCTTTGTTCAGCACTTTCCTTAGATCTTCAACTATTATGTCTCTTTTTAAGGTGTCAAAAGCTTTGCTCATATCGAGCATAAGCAGATTTGTTTCATAGCCAATTGATGATATTGCCTTTTCCACAAGGACTTTAAATGTGAACACTAGTTCTGTTGTACTTCTATTAGTTGTATATGCGGTCTGTGTAATTGGTATAATATGTTCATGTAGTCTTCCTGATATTCTTGTTATAAGGGATATTGCTAGATATTTTCTGAGGGTTGATAGGAGGATGGCTGGTCGTAAATTTTCTGGTGGTCCTTTTGTTTTTCCTGGTTTTTGAAGAGGTGTTGAGTGACCGGTTTTTATTTCTTTTGGATACTTTCCGGTTTCTGCTACATTATCTAATAATACTGCTATTTCTTTTAATATTTCACTAGGTGCATATTTTGAATGTTCAGCACGTAAATTGTCACATCCACTACTTTTATAATTTTTAAATGATTTTATAGCTGTTTCTATTTCTTTTGGTGAAAACGGTACATCTAGTTTCACTGATTAGTGCCTAGCCAATTTTAATTTGTTTTTGTTATGCTTATAAGGGGCCTATGTATAAGTGACGTCATAAATCGCCATCTTTGTCTTGGTCGGATTTTTAGATTTTTGACAAAAATAAAAGGTTTGAGTCGTATTTTGCTTTAATACGTTTTTGTTAAAATATAATTTTAATATGCCAAAGGTTTTGCAAAGACTGCCTTCACCGCGGATTTGCTCATAATCGAGATATGCTTGCAATTTTCACTTCCGGTTGCTTTGACTTGTTGGATAGTGATGTTATGTTGATATAGAGGGTGCATGGAGGACCATATCATTGAACACTTAGTAGGGCATAAGTTGGTAAGATAGGAAGGTATAGGGTTTGTATGGAGGATATTTTAATTTTCATTGATTTTTATATTTTTCATAGACAGTGCCTGGTTTGTATTCAGGCAGTGATGCCGATGCGTGGAGCCTGGAGGCTGTCGATCGCATGTCATTACCAGCGGTTCTTGTAATTCCTTTGATTGGTCTTGCATAAAGATAGTAGGCCAGTTAAGTTCTTTTTGTGTTGATTTTAAACAAAAATATCACATAACACCTGATATTAACTAGTTATCGCTACGATCGTAAATATGATACCAGTAAAATCAAACCCTTGCCATAGTACAAGTATCAAATATACAGCAAGTATATAAAAAAAGTGTTTTTTTTTTGTCATGAAACCATATGAGCATTGCTTTATTTGAATATTTATATAAACGGTGTGTAAGTTATTTTTCGCAAACAAACAAAATCCATTAAACAGATTGTAGCACGGAACCTTTTGTTAAACCCGGAACTGTCATCACAATATTAGTTTTGGCACTTCATATACAAGCAACATGTAACGATGTAATGATTTTTTTCTATACGCTCCAACATTTACATTTATGCTATATGATTAAATATACATAATTGAGAACGTGAATAGCAGGGCCGTGCTAGAAGTACAATAATTATCGAGCGCTCTCTCTATAATGCTCCGGGAAAATATTGTTAAAATGTTTACTATCCTTAATTGGCAAAAGTGATTATAACATATACGAGCTATAAATGGAAAATCAAATTGAATATTAATTGAAAGAACACGGTCCTTCAATTATTATTGTAGTCATCGTTCGAGTATGACGCACTTTACTGCTAAACGACTTCATTAGATCACGAAATTGCTATAGTAGTAAAATGTTTCTTTCGATATTTCAGTCGCAAGTTTAGTAACAAAATTCTGACACGTTCCTGGCTCGAATTCTATTTTTTTTTTTTTTGCGCTGTGACCCGTTATGCCTCGCCATTAAAAACCGGGGTCCCGAGCCAACACGGAGTTCAAAAAAGTTATTTTGGAAGTTACCAGGGCCAAATGGTTCCCAGGCCCCGGGTAGTTTCGAGCCCTGCACGTTTACTAGGGAGGATATATGTATATTTACTGCATATGTACACGGAAACCATTGAAAATTCACTCTCTTGTATGTTTTTATTATATGCAAATCTGCTACAAATGCACTTTGATAATATGTTTAAATGTATATATACTTCAATGTAGTATATTACAAACTGCCCACTAACACATTTCTGTTATACCCAGAACTACCCAGCCATCCCAAAACAAGCCTGAACAAAAACAAATACAATTCTGTCCCGTATCACAACCTATAATTTTTAGATAACATAAAAGATGTTATTTCTAGAGATAAAAAAACAATGTGGATAGTATTATAAATTGAGACAATGAATGTGAATGGCTCAAAAGTACTTTCAAACTCTAAATTAACACTCATATGGATATAATTTATTTAAAACAAATCAAGAAAAAATCAAGAAAATATAAATTAATATATATATTCTTTCTTTTTTGAAACATTGAATTTTTCAAGGTGACATTAAATTCGCAACGCCGTTATAATGTATTTTATGATACGTTAAAAAAAATAACGACGTTCTTCGGACGTTAAAAAAGTGAAGGCTTCAAGTCAAAATTTCAAATCGTGCGCTCAAAAATCCCCCGTGCGCGCACCGCGCGCGCCCAAATATCTAATCGCGCGTTGCAAACAGCGCCATAAAATATTTAGATATGCTTCAGAATGTTTAATGGATGTATTTATATAAACCAATGAATATTTATCTTATTTCAATCGTTCTTATTTTTTGTTCGCGCCTTCGGCGCTCCTATTAATGTTTGTATTAGGCGTCAATGGACGTGAGTCAGCCTTGGCTAATCCTCAGGACGGGTTAGGAGAACCCCGAAGTTATGCCACTCTCTATCCCGAACCACACAGCTTACATTTTTAATTTCAGGTTTGAATTTCTTGTGGGGTATTTATGTCCGGTTATTGACTATAGCAGATATCAACGGAACCGTCGACCCTGATTATTGGACCCACAACTATTTAGACTCCTTTAAACCTTAAAATATCGATCGCGCCTTTGTCGCTTGCATACATACATAAACCATTCTTTAATTGGAACCCCGGTTAATTCGAACCTATTTCGTTGGACCCGATTAGTTCGATTTAACGAGGAGCTATCGTACTTGCTTATGGTTTTAACTGATATGTCCGATCTGCAATACTTCGCAGTAAGATAGATCTCCTCAAGGCTACATAAATAAACAGGGTTACCAGCGTAAGGGAAAATCATGGGATTTGAAAATCCGTTTGCAATTCAGGAAAAAAAAAAAACACAGGAAATTCGGACCTTTTGAGAAAATCAGGGAAAATAAGAGACTTTCGTAATGAAACATCTGGGAATTTAGTTACACTAATATTATTTATTGTTTTTCACGATTTTTCATGAACAATTTTGCTCGCCCATACAGAACTTGCATATTGTACACATTTACCTTAAAAATGTTTGTTCGCGCCTTCGGCGCTCGTATGACGACTATCGATATGCCTTAATATAAGAATCATCAAGGGCTGTCTAATGTGAGAATATTCTTATAATATTTTAAATGTACAATAATGTTGAAAACAAATCGGGACATATGTTTTTTCTTGCGCGCGTCACTTCAGGTCAATCGTGTGTCCGACACGGAGGCGTGCGCGCCGCGCGCATAAACCACCGGAGTCAGGATAAACCCTGAGGCTTGAAACGTCATTGTGACGTGACCTTAGGGTTGTTGCGCTAAGTTCCACTTTGACCTCGTAGTGACGCCTAATTCGCGTCGCAGACGAAGGGCATAAACATTACGTGATCAGAACGGTTTTCGAACGTTTTCCTTTAATTACTCGACTATGGACCGAAATGAATCGGTCTAAAGATTCTCGAGCATAGAGTGGGATCCGGGGATTACGTTAATTCCTCGCACGAATGTTCATTCCGAAACAAAGGAAAAATAATGGACCGTGGCCCCTTTTTTTTGTGACTTTCACACAAAAGGATAGCTTGTGGATTTGGATTAAAATTATCTAAATTAAAAATGATAATTAAAATAACATTACAAATCTTTAATAAAGAATAAAACAAATTCAAACAAAAATATGAGGGAGTGGGTGAGGTTCAGGTGTGTGCATTTACCACAATTAATAAGTTGAAAGTGTAGATATGCCTTGATTGTTTGAACCGAATTCGGTTAACAAAAGTGGTAAAAGGAGGGCAAAAATATGTGTCAAAACAAGAGAGCCCGGGGAATTATTGCTTTACAAATGCGTCCTTATGACAATAATGTAAGTAAACTAGATCATATTGAGTGTAGCTTAGTCACTCGGTTTGTTTTAATATTGTGAATATATTCGCACGCTAGATGTATGTATTGTGGGTGCATTGTGTGGCACACTGCCCTTGGATATCATCGTTGTAATATTATAGTGATAGTCAAAAATTTATTCACCCTTATAGTTGTTGAGGGAAGTGGCTTAAATAACGACTTCACATCATTATATATAAGGACTACGTAGGTTTTGTTTTGTACATTAGTTTGATGCAAATACAGCTGCACCCGGAACATATCCATAATCCCAATAGTAAACGTCGGTTGCTATTCATAGTAAAGCAGCTCAGAGGAAATTCCAGTATTATACCGGCGTCGTATTTCTTCAAGATCGCTTGGATTCTATGCTAACAATCGCTGGTAAATACATACATCAATTCCTCACTCTTTTGCAGCAAACAGCCGAGGTTTTTTTGGCTTCAGACTATTATCAGTTATGCTCTAAATAAGAGTAGTGTTCCAACGCGATTATGTTTTCGTATGTAAAGCTGTGAATGTTTGAAGTGCTGGCATGTTTTTGCGGTGAGGATAACTTTGGCCAAAGGCTGCCATGTTTTCGTGTGTATGTATAGGTTATTCTATGAGACGAGCGTCTGCATGTGATATAAAGGATGTCGAGCCGCAGGCGAGACATCCTGTATATCACATGCGACGCGAGTCTCATAGAATAACCTACTTATTCCACGGTTCTATTCAATTCGAGAGATTTATGGCAGTGGAGTTTTATGGCATTGTGGTTTTTCACATACACACTGTATCACTCACTCCTTAACTCTGGCTGACCTTTTCACTCCTAGTTTCCTCTCGCAATTCAGATACTTTTTCGACCACGTGATCGGCTTTTTAATCAGTTGCTAGGAAGCGTTGACAAAGCATAGTCAGTTTTTAAAATCTGAGCATTTTTTCAAATATGGTTATATTATATTTTAAAATGATGAAGGATATTAAGATGCCATCTTTTCAAAACCGAATTACTTAATTGTCATGATATATCGCTTTATTCACAATATTTGCCATGAATTTCGCAGCAATCGAAGAAAATATCGCAAGCGAATACTGCCATAAAAGTCCGTTCAGACTAGAGCATTTTTTTTCTCAAATAGATACGAATTCTCAGATAGTTCATTCAATATATACGATCCATTATTTGATTCTCGCATTTATTAAAAAAAAAGTTTGCCCGAGCCTCAACGCGCCATAAAGTTGGTGTGCGGTGATGCCATAAAAAGTGTGGAAATATGTGGATACAGGGAAAGGTCACCACAAACTGGTTGTATGTAGGTGCATCGTGGCAATATTTAAAATAGGTTATGCTTTAGCGTGTTGATGAAATTTTACAACCCAAACAGTGGCAATACGGGATTTATTCTATGGTTTTTACAACCCAAACAGTGGCAATATCCATATACAGCCACGCTTTTTTATGGCATCATCGCTGTATGATTTTTTCTCGTCTCGAGAGTTGAATAGAACCATGGAATAATTCATGTTGTAGAGTAGCCTTGGCTTTCTGCTATGTTTGCTGCCCATATGAATGAAATAAATGGGTTTTCGCTCGGAACTCTTCAACTGTTTGTTCAGCATATCAAATAAATTGTTTCTGTAATTGACAAATAGGAAAATACAAAAAAAAAGACCTATTTATTGAAGTGAATGTTTTTAAATATGGAAAAGGATATGAAGAACCTGAGAGCTTGAGTTCTTAGTTGTAGTTAATGTTACAGTCTCTTTTACATGTGTCACAGCTTTTCTCATTAAAGTATGTTTTAATTTTCGATAACTTAAAGCGTGGATATGATGTTTTAACCATTTCGATAACTGTTAACAAAGTTATTTTAGTTCACCGCACAACTATTTTGCCCTGAGCTATTCGATATTAGAAAATGGATTAAAGTGTTTTCTGTATGCACGCAAATGGAATTTATCAAGGTAATCTTTTAAAGGACATTGTTTAAACTAAAAGGCTATGTCAAAATAAAGTATATCATGGATAAAACGTCAAGTATCATGCATGGTTAGAAAAAAGGATACAATACATCCTTTTGTAAAGGAGTTCTTTTTGAATACGATAAGAATATAGGCTAAGTTGAATGAACAGTAAGCTATTTAATGTCAATTTATTGTTCGTGGTTAATGCATTTATAAAGCCAATACATAGAATATCCATAAAGTTCGGCTTTTCTATATGAAAAGCATTGTGGCTTAAATGAGAATATGACGTCATGGTATTTACAATTTTAAAGCTTTACGAAAACTGTTATCTTGATACAACGAATTTGAAAATGAGTATCACAACACAAACCGATAACCAAACATTTGAATAAAACTGTATTAGGCTAAGTCAACTTGACTGTTTTCGGCATGCATTCCCTTCATCCAAATAGTGCAACATGTGGGAAAAGTCTCTAGATGCGGGTCGCGTAAAAGGGAAACCCCGATTTGTGCCAAGGATTGGTGATGTTCAGATGTGATGTTCAAATGCTAAGCATTTGACAGGGGCAAGGCTGCTTCATTTCCCTTCCAAGGTCACGCCGACATGTCGTTGTTATTTCAATAAAAAATGACATTCATAGATATAAATTTATATCTCGTTGTCTCGGATGTGCATTTTAGTGGCCTCGTGAAATTAGTCAGAGACTGCTCTGAAGTTGACAGCTTGCTTGAAGGAACCTTGTACACTTGTTCCACTGGCCTATGGTTTAAAATCAAATAATATGTTTAAAACCGAATGATATGTGAAACCACAAGTAAAAATGATATTTGGCGCAATTCATTTCGTGGCATTTTCTTTTCTGAATGAATTGAATATGTCAATTACGACTGTAAAGCTGTATAGTTTAATATCAATTCAACAACAAAAATGCGTTGCAATTGGCACGCATCATTTGTTCCCAGTTTGACGATTCCTCCCCGAATCGAGAGGGTACCATGCATTAACCTTTAATTCTTAAACTTACAGATCTTTGTATTTTCTGTGTTTCAGGAGCCCTGGAAAGGAGTGACGACGTCAGCCTGTCTTCCATGGTGATCCTTTGAAGGTACAGTTTTCAAATACCATTTTACGAACAATTCTGTTCGACTAAACCACTCTTTACAATAATTATAGCTAGGTATGATGGTGTGTTCAGTGACAAATTTTGAAGAAGACGTGACACTTGGACAATAGCGACTACGTTCAGGTTCTACTCGTGTACAAATTATGAATACGATTTGAAAATACTCGATTCTGGAATGGCTAGATTCGACTCGACCTACAATTTTTGGCCTGTACTGATCTGTATATCAGTCTAAAAATGTGGGTTTCATTTGTCTTCGCGAGATTCCGATCTTTTTGTTTATCGTGGCAGCCTCTGATCTAGCGAAATCCTAGACCCATTAAGGTTACTAGTATGAACTTTCTGTCTACTATTTTGGCAAAAAAATATCTCTTTTTCTGTTCTATCAGCCCGGCATCAGTAGGCTATGCGTTTCGGTGATAACAACATTTCAAAGACAGAAAAAATAAATGAAATCGAATGTGATAGGCCAGTTTTCAGATATGATTAACATGTGTGTACTCCTGGGCTTTCAGAGCTTCACATTGCTACCGTTAAAAAAATGTAGAAAGACCAAAATACCATAACACATATCAATGGAAGTATTGATCTCAATTTTTTATTCTTAAAATCTTAAGTCATGATACAGAATGTATTCGAGTAACTATTTCAAAAGGAATATTTTCTCTTCGAATCCTGACACTGGTTTCAAGGCCTTGAGTACGATAACGAGAAGTGAAAGGCGATGAAAAGCCGAGAGGAGGAAACCGAGAACCTTGGTGCGAAAACTCTGTTGTTCTTAGACCCATTGAAGGTTTCCGTGCAAGAAACTGCTTACTCAATATGGCTTTGAGACCAGCACAACAGTGATTTCGTGAACTTGTCAATCGATATGTGAACAATGCCCTGTTGCAATTTCATTGATCCATCAGAAGATAAATGTTACGATCAACGTTTAAAAGGCAAATTATAAACTTGTAGATAAGAAACTACCGAACCGGAAAACAAACGAAATTGATATAGCTTTTATGCTCCTTGTACTGATGTCTTCGATTGTTAGAACCAATCGAAGAGAACTCTAATCGAAGGCTTCTGCGATAAGTGTCTGCTGGGTCCCGAACCGTAGTTTGCAAAATGTACTTGAAACCTATCGAAGCAGTCACTAAGTACAGGGCCCGGTGCTGCCATTTCTGTTTGAGTTGCTGTGTTGTTTGAATAATACATGTAGTCTTATTGTATTTTATGTCGCCCAAGCAAAGGTGGCAACTGTATGTTTTTATTTACGCTTTGCTTATTTCTGTTGTCAA
>LQRL01056188.1:4460-21797 GCA_001703475.1 Hydroides elegans
TTAAAAGTGTTTGGTTATAACGACAAATGATTTATATCATAAGTATTAACGCGTAAAAATAAACCGGCTACATCCAAATACTTACCACTATCCGAGCTCGCCACAGCAAACTTATAGCACAGCTCCGTGACCCCATCATCCTCAGCCGTCTCTACAAGCATGAGATAATGCTGCGGGGTCACCACAAGGTCAAACACTCTGTCCTTGTTATAGGCTAAGGTCAAGGTCACAGTAGGAAACGAGTCCCAGGGCACGAGGTTTTCCCGCCAGCACAGCATTTCTTGGCCGAGCCAGAAATCGGTGGGTGGTTCGGTTAGATAGCCGGCTATATCAAATATCTGCAATGAACAAAAAAAAAAGTTTTTTTTTAAACGTCATTTGTCAAGATAATGTAATGGATGTTTCATAATTGAGATCTAAAAATATACATGTCACTGATTAAACAAATAAATAATAAATGAAGAACCAAAAAAAGCCCTTCAGAATTTATGAATTATTCAAAGTGTTTTTAAGTACATATGTATATCATAAAGCAATTATTGTCATGCCCTTTTAACAGTATTAACAAATGCGATGTTGTTAACTACATTTTAATTATTCAAACACTGTATAAGTACGCTCACGTTATTTGGCATGTGAAAAAAAAACGAATCTCACCATTGTATTATGTCGCATTTGCCTCATAAATTGAGAATATACTTTTGAAGGTAGTCGTAGATTTGTTGTACCGCTATCCACTATTGTTTTATCAAAGTTGTACTGCAACATAGAAAAGGTAAAATTAAAACATCAATCATATAAGGGTGCAATTATCAATATTTTAATGTTGTAATTATAAAATATTCCCGCTATTTCGAGCTTCTTTTATGGAAAGGTTATTTGGTACTTTGGTAATTTTTTTTGTTCACCAAAGCTTTTCGTTTCAAATTGAATTATTTTGAATACTAATACATGCATAAAAAATTGTATTTACTCTCAGTAAAATAAAACATTGTTATGTTTATACAACAGTTTTACATTTATCGTGAATAAAATCATATAGAATATTTATGTTTTTAATCTCTACCATATGACCCATTATAAAAATTATACGTTCTAAGCACACAAATCAGACTTTTCCGTAACATGGAAATGTAAACAAACACATAAATATAATTGGGAAGGGTTGACAACACATCAAAAAGATGTATCACTGTTTTGGCAGCCCCAACTCAATGCATTAACCCCCTTTTTTGCTTCTTTACATTCACTGTCCCCGTGTTTCATCTATTTTCAGCTGCACAAAAACCAGGGAGGCTTGCATGCTTTAGAGCATGTGCAACGCTAACAAACCTTTTCCTAAGTTTTCGTGATAAAGTGACATTTGTTATTTTTTCCAGGCTATCCCTTTCTTTCTACAAAGGAACGCTTTTGGTCCATTACCTAACGAAACAGCCACCTGACTGAACAGGATGGATAATCGATTTAATGGCTAAAGGGTGAAAGGGTGGGGGAGGGGTCGATGACATTTTGATATTCCTTTGTGTTCTATCTTAGGAACATTTACATGCTAATCACATTCAAAACATTCAGGATATATTCTCCTGAGTTTAATAATTGGACAAGTGCATCACATATCTTAGCATCAGATTCACAAACAGTTCTAACGAAAAAGTAAAAATAAGGTTCTTTTGTGTTTAATTCAAGAAATATTCAAACGCTTCTCACATTCGAATCTTTTCAAACATTAGTTACCTATAGTACTTTTATACTTCAGAATCGAATCATGTGGAGCAGATTAAAACATACTCTGTATAACAGATTTACAATTTCCTTGTCAAAAATAAATAAATACAATGTAACTAAATTAATATACGTTAGGTCTTGTCCGCACCTCTTTGCAGTGAATATCGAGACTATGTCCGTTGATTTTCATATCGGTGAGTACAACTTCGTAGTACCACTGCTTATAAATTGGCGTATATGTGATATCTCCGCGATAAAGTGTTTCGTCTACACCACCTAGAACCTGAAATATCAAAATATAGTTATATTTTGTTTATAGAACAACGTTTACAAAGAGGAAATCGAAAACATTATTGGTGGGAGTGATCATAAATTTTATGTTAACAGCACTGTGTGGGTAGCTAACAGCTGACCAAGTCCCTATATACCGATGAAGAAATATTATTATTATTTTGCAATTCATAATATATATTTTTCTTTCAGATCAAGTGAGGTATATTAGCAAGTACTCAGTCAAAATAGATTCATTTATATGAAAAGAAGAATCATTAAAGGATTTCAGACATTTGAGTTGGACCTTCAACTTCGAATACGGCTCATTAAAAACATAGTCTACGTCAAATCCAGTTTTCTGAGATGTGAAGGTTTTAAATGTCAGGTATACTTAATGCTTAACTGGATGGATCGCTGGTGAACTTGCACAAAACAGCATAATGACGTAACAATGTAAAGTATTACGTCTGTATTTGTAGTACGAGAGAAAAATTAAACAGATTTAAATCTAATGTCATTTGCGGTTATATACATAACAGATGATGTATCTTAGCCTAATTTTGTATTTGTATTAGCTTCTCCATCTACCTCCTAGCACTTACATTTGTACATACAACTTTTGTTCTCCTCACATGTTTATTTATTCAATTAATCTAACAAGCACAGTTAAAATCATCTCATGTTATCTCACAATACATTTCAGTCCCGCATTGTGATTTTCTCATCAGACACAACCAGGCCAGGAATATAGATAATGGTGGATGGGGAGAAAAACATAATTGAAGTATGATCATTTTTTTTTATTGTGGATAAAAATACATGTAATCAGACAAGCAGAGAGTTTCAAGTTGTCATTAAAATTGACTGATGTATAATGGTTTTATGTCTGGTACTCTTGAAAGAAAGGCTAAGTGTGTTTCAAATGAGATGCAAACATCAGCTTATCATTGTATATTAAAATGTATCATTGTATATAAAACATATTATGTTAACTGAATTGATTGATGTTTTATAAATAAAACTACCCTCGTAATTTTAATTCTATTGCGTAGTTGAAACGTGTAACGATGAACAAAGAAAAGAGAGACTAAGGAAAGATAGTGTCGGCTAGGAAAAGCATGAATATTTTTGATAACAAAATTGGATTAAACTGAAATACCCTTTTATATTATGATTAAAATTGTTTTCACAGCGAAATAAATTCTTGCTTATTTAGATATGAGATAGAGAAGTTAAACATAATATCGTGGGGGGTGGACAAGCAGCTGTTATGAAATGAAGTTTATGTAATTACATGTATGTTGACAACACGCCCATGTTTTCGTGTTGTATTATAATGTATTATTCTAGAAATTATTTTACAAAGGCCTATAATGGTGCCGCAAGACACCCCTAAATGATATATGTGAATCGTTGCCAAATCGGTAGAAAATAAATAGTAAATTTAGATATATTCCGTATCGCTGAATTCACCATCTCCAGACTATTGGATTAAAGCAGTCCTGTGGCGATCAAAACCCGTAATAATTGGACAAGCAATCGGTGGAATTTGGCAAGATAGACGTAAACCGATATGCTGAGTTTCAAGTTTCAAGTTGTCATGAAAAGTGACTGATATATGTTTGAGAACTCTCATAAGATAAAAAGAAAATCTTAAACTGCAAAATTTTATAATATACTGCAATGACATACCAAATGTCCATGAGTAGGCAGCTCCGTAGAATTGGGTAGTATAGACGCGGTGCCACAGAGTTGAAGCGAGAAGCTGCGTTCGATACCCGCTTGGTCAAACAGCGAGTCGAGGAAGGGCTCGACGTCACTGTCCGGCTGTACAATCAGAACCAAATGGAATTGATTATAAACATGATAAAATATACATAAATAAAAAGAATATATCACGGATTTCAAGCATTAAAATGGACATCTACTAAGATGAGAGCTATGTTTTATTGGTATATAAGTGATTAATAACAAATCCTGTACACATCGCCTCTTAATTCTCCTTAACAGAGTTGCGGTCCCGTGGAACAGGAATGTTGGACTTGCTGATAATGTTTGACTTAATTGCATGTGGTAGACTACAGTCGAGTTTTTTTATTATATAAATTGATAAATTAAGGACTCTAATGAGTTAACACTTTTATGCACGAAATCCTTTTATTATATAGTAATTAGATGATAATATATAGAAGAATGAAGATCACAAACATAGATCCTAGAGAACATCTAACATAATGCGCAATACAAACTGAACTCATTAACTTTTTATCTTATCTTTCGTCTTTTTAATAAAAGTTACCGAGGTCGTATTTCATGTCTGAAACAAAGTAGTAAACAATGTTTTTCACCTTCACTTTGGTATTTAGATCTTTATAAAAAGAGATCATAAATGAACCAGTAAAATAACTGGCTAAAAATCAAGAACTGATTCAATAGACGTGACGATCGGAATCCGGGACCTGGGAATCTTTGAAAAATGCGAAATATTGACTTTGAATTGATATATCTTTGTAGTTAAGCATTTAACAATTCTGATTTTTTTTCGTGAGTATAGGTGTACATTTATAGATTTATTTTCACTATAAACTATATTGAAAATAGTGAACATTATTTTTTTATTGACGCTTAAATGAAGGTGACTGAGAATCGTAAGGTGATCGGAATATGGGACCCCAAATTCAATGTGTAATAATACATGTAACATATAAGGAAAAACAACATTTTTTTTACATTTGTAACATTTATTGTATCCCTTTCTATTTTTTATTGCTTGAAACGAATTATGAAAGCATGTTTGCATAATCACAAATACATTTATATATTTGTTCATCATGTTACGCTTCTCCTGACTGCTGCATGCACAACACAAATGTCATAACTGAACAGTTTAACACATAATCTTAAAATTGACTATGATATAATGTATCTTTGGCTTGATAGTCACCTTAATCACTTGGTATTTGGTCGGCGACACAATTAGAACGTTGCTAAGATGTCAAAATCAAACGTCCCGGCGATATCATAAATGACATCCTAATGGCGAATATTTCATGACGTGATATATTTACACGCCCAGAGTACGTCAATATTCAACATCGTAATGACGTGGTATTACTAAATGGCGTTGCAAATTTGACGTGCCCTTGACATAGCAATATGACGTAAAATGTGCGTTCAATAAGGGTAACGTCTTGTAACAAGATGTTCTTAAAAGGTCCTAAATCGGACTAGTTTAGGACGTCGTATTTATGGTCTGAGCAAACGTAGTTTTACGTCTGTCCTTTGAAACTCATTTGGATGTCAGATATCGACGGCGATGCGGCAAAGTAATGTCAGGCATAGTTTCATACAGGCCCATCACATGGCTTTAATAAGATGTCATGTAGTGACGTCGAGGGGACATGACAAGGACGTGTCTGTCCCGAGCGGATGTTTATTATAAGAGTATGATTTTATCAAATAGAATTCTAGTCATATAAATGACAGTTATACCCAAATCACAAAACCCCATACACAAATCATTATAGTATGTGTATAATGAAAAGCAAGACCAATGTGATCAAATCTATAACCAAGAGTCTATATCTATATAGCATAAGTTTGGGTCCCACATTCCGATCATGCTCTTAATGCAAAATGGCACACACCGAGTGTATAAAGTGTTATATTGTATAATAATTTACCGATATATTTCAAAATTAAGACATACAATCTATTGTCAGATAATACACCTATAATTTGTTAAAGTTTGGGAGTATTCGATGGAACAATAATCAAGATATTTAAGGTTGAACTTAAATTATACAAGAAATCAATATGTCAACAAGGTCCCGGGACCGATCGTCAGTTCTATCACGTATGTTCCTGTCTTGATTCACGTAAATTGCCATATATTTCAAGTCTAGATTGTTAAATTACATCAATTCTCTGAACAACATAATCAACGGAATAAAACGATTGGGCAAAAATAAGGCAAATTCCTGACTCTTAATCACTGCCAAGTTCTTAAGCCAAAAGAGACTCTAGATCAAATTAGATTATCTCTCTTTATTACCTTTGACCGTAATTGCTTGGATAAAGTAGGTATGTCTTATTCGGTATCATTCATCCTCATTACAACATTTACTAAGAATGTCGTCTGAGTTTTTACTTGTAAAACGTTATCCATGATTATTTAAAGGTCAGGCAATATGCCAAATGTTCCCTTTAACTTTTCTTTACCGTTTACTTGTGACCTTTAAGGCTTTTATTTATTTCCTTCAAGATGCTGAGTCTTGCGCCGGAAGCCTTAACACATTGACAATTTCTTGCGAAATGCAACGAAATGGCAAACACATGTACAACGACGTACCAGTCGCGAGGAACGAAATCCATACCTTTCGCTCATTGTACAACTGTACTACCGTAAACCCTGCCTTAAAACTAGTCAAAACTCTTTCATTGCATAAACTATTTCTAAAATCCCTACTCTAGACCACTCCGGGCAACCTCGCCCTACGATATCTTGTACAAATAACTAACTTAAATATAAACATATGAAATATAAATATTATTTAAATATTGTATTTACCCTTGACAACTCCGGATATCCAAGTCCCAATATTCCCTGCCACTGCGAGTTATTCAGAAAGAAATTGTCCGACTCCTGTATCGCAGCAATATTGGCCAAAACGCCCTCCTCTTCCGGTAGAGAAGGCAAGGCAACGACATCTTGCAGTAAATAGCCGCGCCATTCGCCCATTGTATAAGGGACGTAGACGTCGGTGCCGATGTAGACGTAACTTGTCGACCTGATAGAGAAATGGAAAGATATCATAAAATTCAATATTCAACATGGCTAAATTAAAGAAAATATAATAATGAAATGTAAAGACGCCTTGTAGTAAATAGCCGCGCCATTCTCCCATTGTGTATGGCACATAGACGTCGGTGCCGATGTAGACGTAACTTGTCGATCTAGAATAAAATAAGAAGAGATGAAATACTAATTATGGTAATAATGGTATATTACACATGAATAAATTGTGGTTAAAATATATGCAGATTTCGCCAAGCAAACAGTATGCTGTATAGTATAGTACAATGAAGGCGTTGCAAACACTGATCTGATTCGATAACATGGGAGGATAAAACAATAAAATCTGAAATATTATGCATTGATTCATATCATTAACATTTGTCATCAATGATTAACGAAATGATATGAACTGCGTGGTATGTCGACGCCTACAAGTATCGGTGTTCATTTTTCAAATAGTTTTTATTGAACTATTTTGGCTTTGAAAGGAAGCTGTGACAATTATACGATTATCACAATGTGAAATGTTAACGAGAAATCTGTATTTCGGGTCAGAAATTATAGCAGGACATGGCCCAATATGAAGCCGCCTTAAGAAAGTCTATATATTATTTTTTCTATGCGAAAAATACTCAAATGCATTCCACAAATAGCAAACATATTCCGATAATGTGCTCGTCGAGTAAATGCTACGAGCTGTGTAATCAAATCAACAACATTACGCTGTCGAAGCCGAAGGGGAATAAAATACGTTATGATAATCATTTGCGCAAAGTGTCAACGACCTCCTATGCTCGCCGTACAATTTACACCAAAAATATAGTTATATTTAGATTATAAATACAGTGCACCCTCAAAAAACCGAACACGGACAAACCGAATAGTTGCTTCATTCTTAGGGTCCAAGCCGCCATATCTTCTCAATAATTTAAGTAGATGAATCGACAATCGTTTAAACCATTTGACAATTTTCGCTGGTCCCGAGGCCTTCGGTTAAACAAAATTCTAATGTATTATACCAAGTTACATGAAGTTTATAGACCTATGTACTATCGGGTATCTAAACATATCGGGCATATGTCTGAGTAAAGAGCCTTTTTTTATATTAAGTGTATCTTCTGGGTGCTTATAAACATGCAACTTGATCACATGACAAAGAAAGATAGTTCTCACCAAGTGTATTTAGCAAATAAATACGAAGGGCAAGAACATAATAACGAGACATCGATTTTGTAACCATTAGGGCTAATCAAGTCACAAGCACAGTGTGAGAAAGGAATGCCGATTATAAGCACTGTGATTAATGCATTATAAGGGCCTTTGTGATCCAGAAACCTATCAGTCTGGAAACATAGTTGACTATGCCCTTGCAGATATACAAATATTGACAAGGTGATCTTTTCTACTGACTGTTAAATTGCGATTAAGTGGGTATCGCATGGTATAACACGTGTGAATTATATCCAATGAGGATAACAAGATAGACATAGAGAGAGGGTAGGGAAGGGGAGAGGGAGAGGGAAAGAAATAGATAGATAGATAGATAGATAAATAGATAGATAGACAGATAGATAGAGAGAGAAAGTGGAAAGTGAGAGAAAGGGAGAGCGAGAGAAAGAATGAGAAAGGGGAGAAAGAGAGAGGGGTTCAGAGAGGATTAACATGGCGACCATTATACGACAATTTACTCAGAGAGATAAAATTTCATCTGAATCTCATGACCCATATTTCCTGATTTCATTTTGTACCTTAAAGGTGCTAAATCCATTATGCTCCTATGAGGAAAATAGTTATGAAATATGTGTAAATTGGCTATGAAGAAACCAATTATGCATTTATATAAGTAAATGGACTTAAATTAATGAGCACATTCGTAGCCAACCCTCGATTAATAATATATCGATGAGCCCTTAAAAAAAGTGCATTGACAATTTATTGCGCACCTGTTTTTGTACGGGGAAACTTAAATTTTCAACTGCTATTTTTAAAAGTATCCTACAATTGAATCGAATCTAAGGCAGAGTTAAACAACATCCAACCTACATGTAACTACCAAAACCACGAACCAGCTCAAATGAAATTGCCTGGACATTACCAGACCTCCAACCCAACGCTTAACAATGGTATGAGAGAGCCTATTGACCGATTATTATGGTGGCGATGGCGGCGGCGGCTTTTCCAGCGGCGAAATAGAGCCAAAATAATGGGGAAGACTTTTGGCGTGAGGCCCATTTTCAAGAGGATGACTAAAAGGTCAGTGTGATCTCAATGGTATTCGATTCGCTGACCTAGTGCTGCACCTGGCTTTTTTTGGCGCAAATGATTATCCGTTATTAGGGATTAGGGCTATTTCCCAATAATATACAATTTAGACTGCGTATGACATGCGTATATCACCAGAACCCATAGGCCAAAGAGCAGTGACGTAAGAGCGTCAGATGGATAAGATAGACCCGGTCCGCATTTAAAGGCAGAGCAGTTGCGCTGAAATTGGTTGTAAAATAATTGTGCCTACATATAAAAGTTAAATGGCTACTATCACATGCACAGGAATCCTAAATGCCGGTTTCACTCAGATGAACAGAGCAACAGAAAATACCAGTGAGAGAGAGAGAGAGAGAAAAAGTAAGAGAAGATAGAGAGACATAAAGACAGACAGTTAGAGAGAGAGAGAGAGAGAGAGAGAGAGAGAGAGAGAAAAGTAAGAGAAGAGAGAGAGAGCCAGAGAGAGAGAGAAAGAGAGAGTGAGAGAGAGAAAAAAAAAGAAAGAGAAGAGAGAGAGAGAGCGAGAGAGAGAATGAGAGAGACATAGAAAGTTGGACAGAAAGAGCGCGAAAGATAGAAGGTGAGAGAATGAGAACAGATTGACAGATAGACAGAGAAAAGAATGGGCAGCAAAGTATCGAGTTACATTCTCGTTCATTGTTTGCAAAGCAGATCATGAAGAATGATTTCCAACAAAATAATTACCCAATTATGATGCACAATAACAAGTAAATAGATGCTACTGTTAATTAAATGTCAAGTCATAAAACATTGTTTTGATCAAACAACTGTCTGATGAAGTCAGATGAAAGTGGGCTAATACAGTTCTTAAGGTTTTGCTTCGATAACTGATTGTTTGGTCTAAATAATATCAAGTTATTCACCGATCGTTCACTGATATCTTGTCAAGAAAACTTTAAAGATAGAAACATTGATATCTATCGACAAGTTTGTTATTGTTTTTATTCTTTCATTGAATATGCTATTTTGAACCTTGATATAAAGATATGATACTTGTTCATCATAACAATAATATGAAAAGCACAATTGATTCTGACCAATATAAAAAGGCCTTGAATGCGATTTCTTCAGCGAGGCTACATTGTGAGTAGCTATTGTAAAGAAGTAGATTTTTCTATGCTCTTGTTTTTTAAGTTTTCATTTTTATGACATTTGATAAAACATTTATTGATTTCATTATTTTCATTGTGATTGTCTTCAATGTTCTGTCCAGCAGCACTTTTTAAGTGTAACCTTATTAATTGATAACATCTCGGGAGTCAATTCCAAAACATTGCTAATAAGTGCATGGATCATTGAAAAATGCCCGATAATAGTGGTGACGCCCTTCCAGCAATGGGAAAGCAAAACACATTGCGAAACGCCTGGAAATTGCCTGAATGACGACTTTTTACCAGAAAAAAATGGCCGAAAAATACTTCAAAGCCGCCCGCTTCCCAAATCTTAACTGTTTTCAAAGATAAGTTTGGCAAACGGGATCTAACAACAAAGTGGAAATCGTTCCATACAATGAGTCTCCCTGGCTCGGAAGCAAGACGAAAATCTGTTGCAACACTTCTCGGGTTCTTAATCAAATCTACTCATGTGGAAGGAGATAATGAGTAACGATACATAATGTACCGAAAGGCAAGAAAAAAAAACACAAAAGGTTGAGGCCATAAAACGTATCTCATCTAGATTCTTTCCCCGATTGTATAGCCTGGCGGTTTGTGATATGACTGGAGTCTATAAGATAGAGAAAAGGGGAATTTCAGGCATTTACAAGACGTCGCGACGTCTGCGAAATAGTTACCGGTACCGGGTACTTATCATATATCTTGATATACAAATGATATAAAAGTCGGGAACAAGTATTTCATAGGCGAATCCTAGTTCTTAGAGCATTCAAAGGAAGGGGTAGACTCTGGGCATGATGAGTATAGTTGGGTTGGTTCACGGATAGGGGGTATTTGGGCGAGGGATATGGTAGGTTTTATGGAATCTTTTTGAAACGAAAATGGAGACCCAAAAATAAAGTCGCTTACGCATTGGCCTGGTAGAACGTGTAGTTGAGCTGCGGCTGCGCAGATGCGGCCACTGCGAAGTTACTGCTTCCGGTGTCAACAAGCACGTTCAGCTGCAAACAAAGAAAAGATACACATGTATATGCGAAGGGATATTCCACTACAAGACAAACGATTTCGTACGTCGATAAAATAATTTATCAGCGATTCGCGATTTTGTTGATTCTGCACAAGTGTGTTGTCTTGACATTTCAGTGTTCTATCTTTACATTGAAGATAATTCGCGACTGAACCCCGGTATTCAAAATTCATTCTTGTAATTTTATATAGCCTTCTATAGTCAGGGAATAATCATATTTTACAGACTAGCACCATAATTTGATTTGAAATATCTAATCTTAGTTATGTTTACTTTAAGTTCACAGGAAATTGACACGGCAGCAACATTGATATCAGAACAATAGATACTATTGTACGAAATCAGAATCATTCAAAAATGTGTAAAAAAAACGCTATTTGCATTGCACTTAACATTTTTAACTGTATAAACATGGGGTTGAAGCTGTTGTTCAACTGATACGCGTCGCTCGTTAAAATGTAAATCAGAGACGCATAATTCAAAATTGAGCTTTTCAAACAACCCCCAGGGCAAAGGCTAAAACACCCACTCAAGACTGTAGGCGAGCCCCACACACAAATGAAAACCCTAAAACCCTCTTTTCAATTCATTGATAACCACGAGGTAAAAATGGGTCATACATGTGCAGAAATTCCTAAAAAGTTCAGTTCTTCAGAATTATGTGGGCCCCTTGATTTTTTTCCAACAAAACTAGCATATAACACCATGTGGGTAGACAGATGAATGAAGCTATTTTGGCTACGTTAAGCAGTAATGAATGCCCCATAATATGTCAGTTTTTGGTAAAAGGTTTAAACACAGGTAGCGGGACACAGTGCTTTTTGCTAGATTCATTTTGGCAACTTATCCCATTTTATGCAATGGCCATTGACAATGATGCAAGTTTTCAAAGAAGCCATTTTTAAATGGCCTATGTTACATTTAAATTGCGAAGATGTATTGAATAACCGAATGCATAGCGATTCGGTGACATCCGAAGCCCACGTGAAACATGATATTCCTTCACAGGAGAAATGTTATTAATGCATGCTAACACGAATAAAAATCTAAGTGACATAATATCTTTGGTCATTATTTCAGGTTTTGTTAATTTAAGAATATTTCAAAGGATTCTTAATCAAATTCCCTAGAAATCGGGTGTGGGTGCGAGTGTGTTAATAAATTGACAACCCGACTGGACACATGATACCGGCCAGAAGATATACTGACCCACTGCCCCAAAGGCTAAAAATTTTGAGCTGTTCGCTTTGTCCATGAGTCGGCACGTTTACGTTTAGGATTTTATATCCTGGTCAGTGTACATTTCAAAAGAGCCAGTTTATCATGCATCGAATCGACCATCCACGAGTGGGCGCTCCTAAAGGTGTCACTTGATCTCTACTTAATCATTGTTGCACACACTTACCAGTTGCGGCGGCGTGCCGATCGCCACTTCCACATAATAACCGGCGCCGGGCGACCCGAACAAGTTATATCCATCTTCCGATCCCGTTTCCGCTTCCGCCGCTCGACGCATGCGCGAAGACGCTCGAACCGGAAGTGAACGATCGTTGAGCGGCGAGCGATCGGCGGCGTCGCGCGTCAGCGGCAGTTTGATTGTTCGTGATGACGCGCATAGAATGTGAGCGAATTCTATCAGCAATGGTAAAATTAGACGTAGTTCCATGGTTTTCCGGTGTTGTTTTTATCCGTCGATGAATGATAAGTAATGAATACTACGTATATAACATATTTATGTTTATGTTGTTATTGTTCTGTTATATAAACTGACTTAATGTGGTTTTAATATATCCTTAATTTTTATCATTATGAGCTATGTGTAAAATATGTTTCTTTTGAGATAATTATTCCTTTGTTATATTCATTGACTTCACATGATAGTAAACATATCCTTCATTCCACAATAGTTTTCTTTCTAAATCAATGACTAAATATCCTCTGCTGTATGACTAAAAAACCAAAGCACCACCTTCTCTATTTATTAAACGAATATGTATCCTACAGCCAAGTTACTATCACACATAAATCTAAGGCCTCTTTTAAAAGAAGCTTATGAGCTTGTATGACCTAGGGCTGGGCTAATGGGGAGATGAAATCCAAATGGTCAATGCTCTTCATCATCTGAGATGAGACTTATAACGTATTTTTCCTCCCCATAATATCTCCTCTTCCCTTTATAGTGTATCCCTTTGGCGTTAGCTTTGTCGGCCTGTATAATTAGTGACCCGACCTTGACGTACTAGACAGAAGATTTGAAGCGCTGCTGGCAGAACTTTTTAGCAGACTCTTTTAGATACATTCTCTCTCCTGATCCTTCATAGTGTATATCCACGAAAAACCATCGGCTATTTTCTATTGTTGTTCTCGATTGTTTTTCTCTATTGCTTTCCGTTTTGGTTTCTCTGTTTTCAGCAACAATGCTGTTGTTCCTATAGCGGCGTGTGGTGTATAACTTGGGGCTTAATTTCAACTCTGTCTGCAATGGCTCTTTTTGGGGCCTTGTTATTTTGTCCGACCGCGGCAAGAGAGAAGAGAGCTTGAAGGATTCTTGACAGCTCAATGATGACAATGCTGGTTAGTGAATTGTACTGCGATCTCCCTTGTTTTTGTCTATTTTTGTCTATTTTTCTTCAAAATGAAGGCTCCTATTATGTTTTCCATATAGATAGCCAATGAAAAATAACCATATAAGGCCTTTATTTCGACTTTATATACTGCCTCTTATATGCATGTTATTTTCGCTTTATAACGACAGTCGTGTATTGTATAAACATAAGCTAAGTCACATGCCGATTTGTATGACTAACTCAGAGGCAAAATACGTGGTAACTAACACCTCAAAAAAGTAATATCCCACGTTTGAATCCTAGGATTCAACGTTGTGTATCGTTGTATTTGCCTTAATGCACTTGATTAACGTTAGTTGTTTTGTTATCCAATACTAGTAACACCCGTTCGCATAGGTGTAATGTATTATATCGTTACAGTTAACCGCAGTTCGCTTACAAAATGACTGTGGCTTATGAATTTTCCGAAATTTTCCAATTATTTCATAATCACACCGCAAATCTCCAAACACTCTCCATCTCTTCAAACAATATCTGTAACTTGAGTAGTATGGGGCTAGAAAACGTAGCTAACTACTTTCATAATCAACACATTCTCCACTTTCGGTATTATCCTTTTCTTGAAGCCACAATTATTTCGCCTCCTTCCAATGTTTTTGCAGTTGGCCGGGTAGACTCTCCAACTCTCTCCTCTTTCAGTTTTATTTCTTCTTGTTCACCGCGCCGTGCTAGCTGGAACGTAAAATGAAAGAGTCATTCATTTGTAAACGTGGAAAGAGCACTTTATATGTATATGCCATGCACAAAGAGTTTTATCATGCAAATTAAATTTCTAGACACCCTGTGAAAAAAATCATTAAGTAAGCACTCAATAAAACCAAAGATAACGAGTTATGTTTTATCGCAAAACCTAGCTGTTATTGATGTAGAATAGCAATTACACAAAACATTTACATTTTCAGTCGGTTATATTTTACACGTTATTTCTATTTCACTTTTATTTATTTGTCTTTCCCATGGGCTATCGATCGCGATTTTTCATAAATCACACTTGCTCTGTGTATGCTTGTGTATTGAATCCCAATAACGGATTAAGAAAATATGCTCGCTATTTGTTCTAGGGCCCTAATACAGGAAAATAATTTCATCGATCGTGTCAGAAAGCAATAAAGGAAACATGCATAGTCTCCTAAAGTATTACTACATCTGCCGCAATATATAGGGCAACTGGCATGGAATAAATGTGGTAATTTAGGCCCCCCGGCTTGACCATATTCTGTGAATAGAAGTGTGTTTTATGAGTATATATTATGGCTGGATATAAATATATTTGCTTTTATGGGTTAATGGGGTTAATGACATGTTCATTAAAGCTTATCTAAACGGTTTGCCAAAAAAAAGATATGATAATGATACCCTATTCAGTGAATTGGACCAAAATGGTTTCGGAAATAATCTTGAGATGATCGTAATAAGAATCTTATTCTTAATCCAATGAGCGCTTTTTAGCCCCCAGCCAACCATGTTGGCTGAGGGCTATTGCTATCCCCCATTCCGTCCGTCCGTCCGTCTGTCCGTCTGTTAACATTTGAGGTGCAGTCGTTTGTCCGCGGCATTTTGGTATGAAGCCTTTGTCTAGGGTTCTGAAACTTCACACATTGAAAGAATATATATTGCAGATGTGAAACGTCGAGGTTTCAGTTTGATCGACCAAAAATTGTCGAAATAACGGGGGTCTGAACTTAGACGAATTTGAGATATTTTGGGATATTTATACAACTCTTTGTCCGCGACACTTTGGTATGAAGCCTCTGTCCTAGGGTTCTGAAACTTCATACAGTGACAGAATATATATTGTAGATGTGCAACATGGAGGGTTCAGTTTGATCAGCAAAAAATGATGAAATAACAGGGGTCTGAACTTAAGACAAATTTGAGATATTTTGGATATTTGTACAGCACAGAAGGATTACGCGAATATTGTGACTTTGTGAGGACTACGTTGTGTGGACCAATATGTAAGGGCAACAGTGTGAGAAAGATGTTGTGAGAAAGACGTTGTGAGAAAGACGTTGTGAGAAAAACGGTGTGAGAAAGGCGTTGAGAGAAAGACCTTGTGAGAAAGATAGTTCTTTTGACCTGCTTCTTTTAATCGACAAATACTCATGATAAAGAATGTTTTGCACAGGCTGGGGGTTTTGCATCTCTGATGCCTATGTTTATAATTGTTTTTATCTTTTTTTTTGTCATTGAGCTGTTTCCTAAAAAAAAATCTACATATCTGAGTAACATCATATACCAGTCCTGAGTCGTTCGAAAAAAAAACAGTCCACATTGGGCATCCTCAAAGTGGTACAACACGCCGATGGAATGGTTATGGTACCTCTCCAAACTCATCCATTGGGTATCACAACATGGCTCCAAAAATCTTGAAACTGATGAGCAGCTTGAGATCAGTTAACACGATAGATAAGAAAAGTTATATCTAAGCAAATTAATAGATCAGTGAAATTGAGAAGCGCTCTTTCAAAAAAAGCTAAATTAAAAACAATTCAAATATAGAAAATGGTAAAAGGAGTGTTAAACAAAGGTTTCAGCAGAACCTAAATTTGATATTCAGTTGTGATTTCGAGCAAAAAAAACACACATTGAGGTTTAAATCCCCAAATATTGGTTATTCATTTGACATGCTACATACAGTAATACATATTTTGAAGCTATAATTACTATTTCTGTATACATCGGGATCATGTGGCCAAAATATGAAATAAGTTGTACATCTACTATAGTTCCATGCTTATCTTTGACAAACCAATGCCAATCAACATGTTTCCAGCAAATGCTTCACATTTGACACTACTAGAAAGTAATAAACTCAGGAATGTGGTCATCTCTAAAATTATTTAAGCAAATAATTTTGATAAAAGTTATAAGAGGGCAATAAACTTTTCGAAACGTTATCCATTATTGAAATGCCAACTCAAATTCCATTTTGATGACTTCGCGAGTATATATCATATTGACGAGTTTAAAATTCTACCCAATCCCATGTCTTGTTGGTGTGATATCACAGTGATTTCCGTACCGGTATTATATTTTGGTTTATATCAAATATGTTTGGAGTAATTTACACGACTGCCGGGACATTAATCCAAACAAAGGTATAGAAAGGCACTTATGTACGCTAAGGACTTACGAGACCCCGCCGAAAAAAAATGCCCTTTTTGTGCCAATAAATCCTATTGGAAAGGAATGGTTCATGAATGCAGCTAAGGCTATCAAAACGCATATCTATATATAACGTTTTTATTATTATCTGCACTCTTTTCGTTTACGAAAATATGCAGGTATTGCAATCACTCGATAATATTGAATTTGTTCCCGTGAATCGATTTTCTATATGTAACGAATCATAACCTACCCTTATTTATATACAATAATATAATATAACTATCAAAGGTGGTGCATAGGGTATTAAGAAAACGATTTGATAAATGGTTTAGAAGATATTTAACTTTTAAGACACCCACCCCTAAATCGAAATGT
>LQRL01056228.1:0-10867 GCA_001703475.1 Hydroides elegans
GGTACATTCAGGTCTTCCTCACCTCACCCCCCCCCACCCCCCCCCCAAAAAAAAAATAATAATAAATGAATAAAACAAAATAAAACGTTGTCTAACAAAATAGTTGGGGAGGTGGGTAGAGCTTAAGGGCATTCTATAGTTCTACCACCCTCAAACATCTCTAGCCCTACCCGCCTAGCCAGCCAAGCAAGAAAACATTCGTCTGATAACGAGGGGAGTGACTTCGGTTCATTTCACTCCCCACATACCCTCTCCCCTTCCCAAAAACATAATAATATATAACAAAATAAAACAAAAATACAACAACAACAGCAACAATAACAAACTAAATCTCCAGAATAGTTCTTTTGCGCAATAGTAGTTAAAATGGAGTCATGTTAATTAAAGTTGCATATTTTCATTATTTTGTTAAGGGGTACTCAACTAATTGACTCTAAATCATTTGTACAATAATTAAAATAAAGTTATCCCTTTTATAATGCCATAATCTAGATGAAAGAAACCGTTTGGCTACAAAAAACGTAATGCGTAATAAATAAATGTATAAGTATATAAAATACAGGTGCAGCATTTACGTACCTTTTGATCACACCTTGGTTTACAAGGTTTAATCATTTTTCCCCTGACTTTTTCTAACTTAATGAATTAACTGTAATCCAAAAGCCATTAGTTTTAATATAAACCGACTCGAAACATGATAATTCCATTGCAAGCAAATGAACATGTCTTGAGTGGGAAATAAAAAATGGGGCCAGACAAGTCAATACATAGTTTTTTTTTTTTGCTTTCCTTTTTTAAGTATATGAGCAATGAGTAGAGTGAGTGTGTGATTTTAGAGTAGAAACAATTAATAAAGCATCGCTTAGTATCGAATGTCACATAAAAAGGGTTAAGTGCACAAGCCTGTTAAATGCGAAATCATAGTTTTGAGAAAAATGACTTTTGAAGTTCCTGATTTTCATATAAAATATTGAGCAAGTTTAATGCAAAATACATATTTTGTTGATGCGCATAGCATTTTAAATAATGCTTTAATTCATATTTATAAAGATAATTGTTTATGTGAAATGTACATGTTGGAATTAATCATATTTGTGCACTAAGCCTTTCAATTAATAAAGCATCACTGGGTATGGAATGAAACATATCCTATTCTGCCTCGACTATCTGTTTGCCGCATCAATAGAAAACTGTCACAGCAAAGTCACTTTGTAGTTGCTTGTTCACAAAAAGGGGGACCATATAAAAGGCTACATCCATGCAATGAATATTTTCATTTAATAATTTGATTATGAACTGATTCGCTTAAGGGTTATAGTCAAGTTGGCTCCTTTTTAAATGGTGTACTCGGTAGATTGTTTTTATAAAAAAAGATGCGTCGAGTTCAAAGCCAATGCGCTAAAAAAACACATAATGTAGCCTACATGCAGACTATATATCATTACTGAAGAATCGCTTTTTGTATTGTTTATTATGTGTCTTTATAGCTACGATCCGCGTGACGTCACACACAGCTTTTTAAAGGGCTAAAGTGTTCCGGGTGGCTTGAGCTGTGTTTCTGCTATCATTTCATACCAATTTATGCGTTGTTTGAAGATGAAAATGATGGTTTTCTGATCGGTTTTTAACATGCTTGATTAAGATAATCTAAAATCCAACCCTTCTTTATCACCATAAGCTATATTTTATAAAAACTATCCAGGAAATTGAGAATTTATAAGCAGTTTAATTTGATATTAGGAGTAGGTCTATAATGCCTTTTTCCCACATGTTTCTTCGTAAATGAAAACAGTATCTTATCACCAGTCCCCGCTTTCCAGCTAAGTTTGGCCATGAGATGTCACATTTTTTTATCCAGACACCCAAAGTTCTACTCGTTCCGCTATATTTAAGCGCCTATTTTTATTTTGAAAAAAAAACTTGTTAAGTTAAGGTCAAGACGGTGTTTATACATGCATGTTGTCTGTTAAGTTTCATTGAATGAATAGTTTCAGTTACAAAATATTAGAATAAAAATGTATCTGTCGTACAATAACATACTTTTCTTATGGATTTATATTGCTTTGAAATATTATGGATATGAACCAAAGAACTAATAACATTGTTTTAAATGCTGAGAAGATACTTTGGGTATGCTACGTAATAAATATATTACTAAAAATCGTTGTCCTTGAACAGTCGCTTTTGATGGAACAGTCAATAAATAATATTTTAAGCCTTTCTACCATTGGTCAATGTGTAATCTTTGTCGAAAACAATGTTTAAGAATGAAACAAATGCAAAGATTCAGTTTGATAAAACACTCTAATGATATATACATGTATAGTTTTTGAACTTTGTTGTGTTCATTGTAATAGCTTAAGATTTACTTAAAAAGTGCTGTGGTTTGCTTTCAAAGTTTAGCAAATGATATAAAAAAAATGATCTTAGTTCCGTAGTTATCTAATCATAATTTTGAAATATATTTCGAACATTCGGATAAATAGAACGACGAATATCAATGATAATATTGATACAATAGAAGGCCCTCATTTGCACAATTTCTATATTGTAAGATTTTAAAATATTGTCTACATATTTAAATGATATACGAGTTCATAAATATTTCATTTTCTATCACATTAAATCATAAAATTGACTTTAAAGTTTGGTTGCATCACTGTTGTTGCTTATGGATCCCGCTATATTTTGGGTACTTCTGCCACCCAGAGCACTGCGCATGCGCGGGATTCTGGCATTTGTTGGTAAACACGGATTGCTCCTATACAGATATCTGATGGTTATAGAGTTAAAAAAAACTGTTATTTAACCCTTTGCATTTAAGCCTTATTTTCACATGTTAAAATCAATAGCCTACGAGCGTTTGATGATAAAAAATTTTTTGTATGGTCCCCGATGTCATTCAATGCCTGGATTGGTTTTAGTCGCCTTTTAACATTTGCTCGTGTGATTTAATGGAAAGGTCAACAAAGTTGCTAATCAAATAGAGATATAACTGATACGCTGATGTACAAAAAGGCATTGCAATGTCTACGAGAGGCATCGCTTTCCTTTCTGTTTCCCTAAGGGACGCACCCAGATGACGTAACGATGTTCGACGTCACTCATACGTCATTAACAGATTTGACGTAAAAAATCGCTAATTGAAAAGAGATGCTACTGATACGCTGACGTATAAAAAGGCATTGCAATCTCTACGAAAGACATGTCTTTACTTTCTATCTCCCTTAGGGACGCACCCAGATGATGTAACTATTCTATTCTAGTTGACAGTCTAGTCTATTCTAGTTGACAGGACTGACTTTTCAACTGTAGTCTACGTCGTTTAAGCGATTCTAGTGGACACAACTGTCTATTGACGTCACTTCTTATGAATTGAGACCATAACGCTGTGCAATTTTCGCTAATATATTTGTATGTTTTTGTTGCTTGATTGGAAAGAAACATTTGTATGTTTTGTTGTTGTTGTTGTTTTATACATATTTTTCTTAACTTGGGGTGGGACACCTGTTTGACAATAAAGAACAGAATAAATGGCATGACCACATTCGGACATTGTAAATACGTAAACAAACCATTTCCCCGAACTCTATTCCTGGCTTGAGTAAATTATCGAGAATTTTCAAAAATGTATTTCCTGGTATAAACACATTACCAATTGTGTGGGGTATGTAATATGAATTACTCAACAACTTTTGCTGTGAGGTCAAGAAGTATATAAGGATTTATTTGTACAATTCCACTTTATGTTTGGAACATGTTGGAGTAGGTAACAAATATCATTTCATAGTTGTTCTCTGCTCCGTTTTCTAATTACCATTAGGGTACATCCCATCCACTTAACCGGTTAACATCATGCCACTTGTTGGTCTGAGTAGAAAAACAAAAGAAGGGGATGGCATGGAACAGACTGCATAGGCTGCATGGTCATGTTATAATTAGAATGGACATTGTCAATAGTTCCCAAGGACTTATCCTGATTTTGTTTTCAAAATATGAAATGTAAAAGTAAAATTAAACACGAATAAAATATATTATTTTATGAATGCAATATATAGTAACTTAACAATTGCATGATATATTTATCCACGCTATAATAACTTTTTTAAGATGTAAAAACAGAGTCGTGCATGTATCACTGCAATCGTATACAGAGCCTAGGGAACACTCACAGAGAACTCAGGGCCCATATGCATGAAAAATCTTACATGTCTGAGTGCACTTGCATTCTATATAAGTCAGTAGGTTAAATTTTAATTCATGGCTAGATTTATGTAATCAAACAATTAATATTATAATTTTCAAAGTGAGTTTAAGCTATTCATAGTATTTTGATGAGATATTCGAAGCATTAAACGAGATATCGATGTCGAACTTAGAATGTAAGTGCACTCAGACATATAAGATTATTGATGCATATGGGCCCAGATATGGCTAGTCATCATGTACTAATTTAGTACCTTTCATGACACCAACAATTCGAAAAAAAAGAAATTCATGGATATCCTGTCAGGAAGTTTTCAAACGTTGGTTCCAAATGCCAACAAATAAGGCAGTATATTTTTTTAAAAAGTGCTGGCCAAAGAGTTTTAACGACAAGGTTAAACATTTAATGTTATGGCATTAAGCTGAACAAAATAACCGTTGTATAGTATCAGACCTGTTAATTGAATATGCATGTTTTCATGGCAACTAGAATATGATTCATTTCTTGGAAAAATATCTAAATGCACATATATCTAAGAAACGTATTTCTTATTATCATATCAAAACACTCCATGATTGGTATAGACAATGTAATTTTCCATATTCCAATTTTTAACGCATAATATTGTTCGGTCCGATTTTTTCATTAAAATGCAACTATTTCATTAATTACAAAATCAACACACATATCCTCTGTTCGAGGAGGCTCAAGCAAAACACAATACGATCCATGTCTTTGAAAGTGATATTTTATACAATTTTCTTCATTTCGACTTTGACAAAATACCCATGTGAGGTGTTAATGTACGACCAACAATGTTTGAACGTACGATTATAGAGAATGTATTGATATGTATATATAGAGGGAAATTTATTCAGGGAAATACGCCAATAATATCGTTTCACAGTTTCTCATATACTAATTTGATAAAAAGTCATCATCTCTAACTATGAGCGGAATTCATATAACATTCCGTTTGTCCCGACCAACACAACGACCCCTACAAACCTATCCACTGAAAGCATATTTCAAATTAATAGATAATCAATTACAATATAATTTTTGGACAAAGACCAACAATTGCTTCATTCGGAAATTTTTGTGATTTTTAAACCGATTTTTTTTTATCTGCTTCAAATGATTTTAATGGAAATTAACAATGATCCGATAATAATATGCCCATCCAAGATAAGATAAGTGTACTTACCGGTGCGAGTAGCTCTTCCATATCTATGTGCCCTGCAAAATATTTTTGAAAAATTATAAGTAAAATGTTCGCTCGTTCGCTTTAAATCTTCCCACGACTAATCTAATTTCATGTTGGATTTTCTAAACTTTTATAGTGTGCACGTTGTGAAGTTATAAATCGATTTTAGTGTATATCATATCTCAAAGCCGATTTTAATTTGATAATAACACAGCATTGCTATCCTTTGACGGTTTTACCTTGACCTTGGGTGACCCATTAATTTTAATGAGGTAATAATGAAGTTATGATGACCTCATCATATTTTAATATAATCTGATTTTAGTCATTTTTAGAAAGTCAACTCATCAGTGCTATCCACTGATGGTGTCATCTTGACCTTGGGTGATCTAAATGTTATGTGGTTTTCATGAGGTAATGATGCCCTCTTTATATTAGACTTCATTTCATATTACCTAATTTTAGTTATTTCTAGCTCGTTAACTCACCATTGATATCTTTTGACGGCGTCACCTTGACCTGCGGTATACACCTTGTGGCACCCGCCATTCTGGGCGATAAAGGGGGAGAGTGCAAGATATCGTTGCGCGTGAGCATGTCCAAATAGGGCTGCTCTTTCAATAAATCAATAGATGATACATGGTAACTCACCATTACTATACTTTTACGGCAACCCGGGTTGACCTCTTTTTTACGAGGTTTTTATGAGGTTATGGTGACCTCTTTATATTAAAATCCCTCTAGACATAACCTAATTTTAGCTATTTTTAGCTTATTAACTCACCATTACTATCCTTGGACGGCGTCACCTTGACTTGGGGTATACACCGCGTGGCCCCCGCTATTCTGGGCGATAAAGGGGGAGAGGGCAATATATCGTTGCCCGTGAGCATGTCTAAATATGGCTATTCTTCCGGTAAATAAAGATACATAACACAAGGTAACTCACCGTTTCTATCCATTTATTGCAATTTTGGTTGCCCTAAATCATACGAGGTTTCTATGAGGGAATGATGACCTCGTCATATTAGATTCCATTTTTATATGACCTTATTTTAGCCATTTTTAGCCAATAAACTCACCATTACTATCCTTGGATGGTGTGACCTTGACCTGCGGTATACACCTCGTGGCACCCGCCATTCTGGGCGATAAAGGGGGAGAGGGCAAGATATCGTTGCGCGTGAGCATGTCTAAATATGGCTGCTCTTCCGGTTGATGTTGTTGCTGCTGTAAAGAGGAGGGGTCATCTTGGTGCGCTGATGGGGTACTCATGTTGATTGCGCTGGAGTATGCCTTATAAGGAAGGAAAAGTAACGTTTTGATAATATTTAAATAATCTCAAATATTGCGATTATAAATCTTATATCAACCTTAGGCTGATAACGTTATTTCAATATCAGAACGGCTTAAACCACATATGACGTGACGCTATTTTGCTTAATGGTGCTTTATAAAAAATAATACTACAGACTATCTCGGTTATTTTCGTGAAAATCGTGAGTCGACCCTTTGTATTAAATACCAAAGAACTTATTGTATGTCATACAAATCGCACGTAAACTAATATATTTAAATTGAATCACCTTTGACGCTTTCGGGAGGATGGTGAGTCGATCAGGAAGAGTATGTGTACTTCCGGTTCGTTTAGGGTTGGGCGAAGGAGACGAAGTTTGGCCTCCAGTCGATTTGCTGCAAATATAAATCGATACATAAATAAATTAAGAAGCATTATCCTTTTTGAACATAAGCATAGGTTTGAATCAAACAAAAACTATCAACCGCTGATCAAATCAGTCTTTCTTAATTACATTTAAAGTACATTCATTTTTTTTTTCATAAATTCCAAAATGATTATCAAAATTTCTAAACCTAAACCATACAGTTTATCCACAGTTTAAAACGTTATACATTCCCCTGCTTTATTTAAAACAAAATTTTATCCGATTGAGCATTTCGTCTGAGCCATTACGAATACTGAACCTCAAATTGTCCCTTTTTAAAACGACATAGGTTGCTATTTTCTGGGGTACTATATTGTCCTTTTTAGTAGCCACATAATTGTTATTTTCTAACAATGTAAATACATCGACAAATACAAAACAATTGCTATTCCTTAACTTAACTCAAACCTGGATTAACATGGAATAGTGGCATTTCAGATAGGTCAAGATATTGAAATGGGACACATTTAGGGATTACTTGCAAACTGTCTTTACAGTCATTAACTTTTCGCATACACAACCATCGTCATGCACAGAACTCTCATAATATATTGCATAAATCATTATAATGCCATAAAAAGACGGAGTAGGTCAACTATCTATTGTTTCACATTGTCTCTTGAGGATTTACTCAAAATACTGGCAGATAAACATATTCCATTATTCCAGAACGCTCGTGAAAAGTTATTTGTATTTTGAAAAACAACATTATGGCATCGGGTCCATTAAGGATATACATTGAAAGAGCACACCGCGAGTTGTTCCTTATCGATAGTCTCCTTTAAAAAGTTGGATTAATTTTGTTTTATTGTTTCAACGTTTAGCTGCAGAAATGTTTTTCAACATGTTTTTCAAGCTTTATATCGAATTCTGAACCAGGAAAATATGTTAAAATTTTCTAAAGTAAGGCTTTTTGTTATTATTTATTGTTTTTTAAGGATGACCACAGGGTCCAATCCTTGTTTTTGCGTTCTATGAACATCGAATGAAACCTTACGAATCACAAAATGTAAATAAATACCAATGCACCACTTTACTTATTTTCTCCCTATTTTGTGCAATTGCATGGTTTCACTATGTTTTACAATAAATCGCATTCTTTAAGCTGCACATACTCACTTCTTCTATTCAGTTATTTATGATTGATGCGCCTTTTCAATATTGATATTTTTTAATGCATTATTTCTGCGGCGAAATTCAAAAACAGTTCTCATTTTACTGCAGAAATTTGATCAGCACACTGCTAAAGTCATCTTACCATTAACTCACATACATGTAGGAAGCTTAATTTTTCGCGAAAACTCGCGTTTTATATTATAGATTTCATTTGTTTAAATTGTTGTTCGAAATAATGAAGTCTTATATTTCAACGATTTAGGGAAAACGATGCTACCAGGAGTAAGTATTTGTTTTTTTTTTTCAACCCAAGAGATATATTGCATTAAATATATTTTCAAGTATCTTAAGTTTGCAGGGACAACTCATTTAAGTTAATATTGTTGTGCCCTTTACATACTATTTAACAAATGATTGGAATGAAACTATTTCAGCAAATCCATCGATATGGAATAAAACCAAAAACTATAACAAAACACACAAATTGCTTACATACCTTCCATGTTTACTCATTTTAAGTTCACTTTTTACTATCTTTTTAATTACTCGTTATCCGTTTTGACTTTAAATCACTTTACAACTACATGATCACAATATTATAACATAAATTATATGGTGCGCAATGTTCTGTTTCATTTTCTTTTTTTTTTGTATGTGTGTTTTCTTTACAGAGTTTGCTATATTTCAAGGATTAACGAACTCCACTATTTAGGACATGATATGCTATTGACGGTCATTTGAAACCATTGCCAAAAAAAAAAGATTGTCGAGCAATTGATAAATATCGGAATGGGGAGCGAAATATTGCGCGTGAGTAGATAGTAATTAAGATAATGATGTTTAGTAACGTTGCAATTAAATAATACCATAATTGTTCTTTTCAATTGTTTATTTGTTTTATGAAATATAAATCGATTCACTAATATAGAAATATCTGGATCGTATTAAGAGGGATTTTTTATACGAAATATATAGCAATATTTGATATTATTTGAATATATACACTTAAGACATAAGTGTACAAAAATTGTTTATACTAATTCATAGGGATATATGTTTATTCAAAACCAATCATGTTAAATACTGCTTCCCTAATATAAGAATGACCTTTAAATAGTTATTCATTAGAATGGAAGAGCTATCTTTTTGGTGAACAATACACGATTATGATTTCTCTTTTTACTCTCTCAATGTTTGATCCAGGTTTTTTGTGCCTTCCATATAAAAAGAAGAGGTCAAAGAACGAACCTATTATAAATAATGATGTCTCAAGTTTTTATTACCCAATGAACCAAATGAGAACACCAATAGGGATCCCGAAAGGAGTCCTTTTGTCCGCACTAATGGGTTTGTTATTTTTGCAAGCATTGTTCCATTTGTGTATAATGAAGGATTGCATGCACACTAGTGCTGGCCTGGTACTCACTTATTGTTTAGGAACGATTCAAAACCAGATTTTAGAAGTCAAACGATGAAAGATCTGTTATTATATGTAATTGAGTTGAGTTGTTTTCCTTATATCCGAATTTAAGATCTACATTAGGCATGTGATGCTTTGGGGTATATGCCGTATATTCTAATTTCACTCATGTTCTTTCTATATGAAACCCTTCAGCTATCATAGTATTTGGGATAGCCTCAAGACATGTACTGTACTGCAAATGCACAACATTCGACTTGCTTTGAACACATCCTTCCGTTTTGAAAAATATAATATGATTTTATTTTACATTTAAGCCAAACGGGTATGTTTACTTTCTAGCATTTGCCAATGTTTTTTCCTCCCGAAATTTATACCTCCGAAAAAATATAACAAAAATTCAAACATTTAGAAGTAAAAGTATTTTGGCCGGTTGCGTTTCTTTTTAAGTGGGTCTATGTCAATTGAAATTAACTTGTGAACACTGTTGCAATTAATGGACTTAACAATAATAATTGCTAGAACAACCGTTTACAGCATCTGGAAGAAAAATAAACTGAACTGCAACCGGCTATTTTTAAGAGTTTTTTTCTTAGCTTGATATTGGAAATCAATAATCACAACAAATATATATAATTATATGTAGTGTTTGCAAGATGTCGTGATTCCTCGTTTATTTTGCAAATAAATCAACTAGGCAGATTTCAATATACACATACATGTACAATATGATAAATCATCTAAAATTCATATTTACCGATGTATTAAAATACACACCTCAGAAAGAGCTTTCTTTTGATGAATGTCACAGGCGAGTTAAACATCTCTTTAATATTAGTTTTCCATGTTTGAAACAAATTGTTAGTGAAAGTAATTATTCGCTTTGTAATATCAACCGTTGCGCGAAAATACACTTCTAAATAGAACCGTACGTATTTGAAAACAAATTTAAAATCAAACTTTAATGTTGTATTTGAATAACAATCTATGACCAACTTTCAGATGAAACCAATGACCCGTGTATGTTAATAGCAATTTAGTCATACAGGTTTTTTCAATCAAAAGTTTGATAAGATATGCTCTCCCATTTATATGAACTGTTATACCATTGTATATACTCTAGTTTCCAAAAGATCATGTCTGGCCGTTTTTCCCTCCCTTCATCAATAACCCCCATGCCCCCCCCCCTCCCC